>JAJQKT010000002.1:0-216287 GCA_030512225.1 Rauvolfia tetraphylla
CAGTATGCTTCGTTCAGTTGTCATTACTAAAGGTAAGATTTTTAATCTTGGAAAGTGTGCCTTTTTAGCTCATTTCTTTTCTTCTTTTGTTACTTTGGACGTGTTAAAGTATTTTCTTATCTCTTTGTTGCCCGGGAAGGAAGAGATTGTCGTGTATCATGTTGGTCTCAAGTCTTTCAGCTATAAACAAGGTGCAAAATAGGGGTAAAAGTTGAAACAGTTATCATACCAATATTCAAATCCACCTCGTCACCTGATTCGTGTTTCGTTTGAGTGTCTTTACCTCATGCTTGAGGAATTTTCAAAGTGTCATAAAAGCTGAGAAGTTGTATAGTAAATTTCTTTTTCTAAGTGAAAAATTCTATCGTCTGCTGATTGTTGCTGCACCTGTCAGTGGAAGATGATCCTGGGAAGTAGATTCTACATGTTTAAATTGCTTTCCGAGTACTCCCTCTGTCCCATTTATAATGACTTTCTTACTACATTGGGATGTCTCAAAATATTTGACACTTTTCATTAAAAAAAATATTTTAATATATTATATAGTATTAATTAATTATTAATTCTATTATATATTATTTTTGTACATTTAGATTTAAAATAAAGCACTTGTTAGCCTATATGTTTCTTATTTTTTTATATTATATTAATTTTTATAATATATTTTATACATTTGCATAAAACTCTATATCCGGTCAAATGCTGTCAAAAGATATGGATTGGAAGGAGTACATTTTATGCGTGATACGGTGTGATTATTTATAGCTGTCTTATCTCTGACAGGTTCATAAATCAGGGTCCTTTGGGAGAACACTTGATATCTCTAAATTTAGCAGCTACCATGAGCTGCGGAGTGAACTTTGCACGCATGTTTGGCCTTGAAGGCCTACTGGAGGACCCTCAGAGATCAGGCTGGCAGCTTGTATTTGTGGACCGAGAGAATGATGTTCTTCTCCTCGGTGATGACCCTTGGCAGTAAGCACTCTCCTATCTTTTTTTTTTTTTAAGATAAAAAAAATGGTCTTTAAGTTTATTTGGTATCAATATGAAGAAGATTCAATTCTGCACTTTGCAAATCTGTATGTGTAGGAGGTTATGTTTACTGAAAAAGCTGACAATTTTCTTGGCATGTGTTTAATGCTTGGAGCCACTGTAAATTATCATTCTAAGCTGTTGCTGTCTTATCATTTTGATAACTGAAAATGGACTGGACTTGGGAGTTCTCTGAATGTATTTTCAACTGTATCTTTCTGGACAGTTTCCACTGTTTAAGAATCTTGGTTTAAGTCTGGTTTCTTTTGAGTTAAAACAAATAACTACAATGAATCTGAAAAATCCTTATTTTGGTGTTCATCCATATGTACTCTTAAAGGGGAGGTTTAATTAAATTATTCCATGAATTTGATTCCCAAGATTTTTGTAGTTCTCTTGTAGCCCTTCTTTTCTTGTGACAATTCCTTACGGATTTATTTCTCTTCCAGGGAATTTGTGAACAGCGTCTGGTATATAAAGATACTATCTCCTCTCGAGGTGCAACAGATGGGGAAAGATGGCCTTGACCTTCCAAGTTCTGTTCCAGTGCAAAGGCTTTCAAGCAGTGGCAATGGCTGCGATGATTATACGAGCCAGAAGAACACCCGGAATAACATGAACGGGATACCATCTGTTGGGTCACTCGAGTATTAATGACTCGGCAGACAAGGGATCAATGAATTCCGGAGGTGATCTGTACTATATCAGTTACCATTGACCATGTTTGTGTCAGTACTTTTTTGGTGTACTCTTCAGGTCAGTGGGGATGTAATGTATCTTTTCTATCAAATTTCTTGGAAGTCCATTTGAAGCTTTGTATTCGGAAGATGACGATGTAAATTATAATATGATGATCTTTCTAGATTTGTCTTCATTTTGATGGAATCGTCAAACTTCAGGGTGACAATTTCAACAGCATTGCTTGCCAGCATGAAGTCTGTATACAGGAAATATAAAGCATAAGGGCGTAATGTGAATGTTAACATTGCAATAGATTACTCTTTAGTAGCTCATTGAACTATGCGTAGGCTTTAGTTCTTGGTACCAATTCTACGGACTCGGTGGAGATTAAACTTGACGGGCTTCAAATCGAACAGGTTTGCCAGTGATTCAGCTGCGAGGTAGGTTGTCGTTACATGTGAGCTCGTCTGGGTAATCCAAGGAATCCGAGTGTACGATTAATCTAGTTCGATCTAGATTGGACCTTCAAAGGAGCTACCAAATAACCCAACGATACAGATGGGGTACTATTCGTACATCCATTGACTGCTGTACCATGACGGGATTATTTTTTATTTATTAGTTTTTTAATAAAATTTTAAAAATTTTTAACTTTTTTGTTAAAATTTAAACTTAATTGAAAAATTAAAAAATTTTAAAATATTGAAGTACATATATTGTATGATAAATAATGCATGTTAATTAAAAATATAAAACGAGAGAATTTTAATTTTAATTTTGTTTTAAAAATTTTTAAATTTACTTAATTTTATTTTAAGAAAATCTAAGAGATTCTCTCTTTAAATTGAATTTTGCTTAAAAGAGGACTTAAAAATAAATAAATAAAGCGGGAGATACAAGGGGAACCAAAAAAGAAAAAAATTGAAAAAAAAAGTGCATGGAATAGAAAGTTCCCCAAGAAAAGACAAAAAATCGAATAAAAAAGAAAAAATGAATAGAAGGTTCCCAGTGGTGGGGGCGGGGGGTTGGAAAAAACAGATGCAATGCAGTCGGGGAAGGTTAACCCAGACTGCAAATTGGCAGGGGCAGCTGCGAGCCACCACCAACGGCTCCGAGGGAGCTCTCAATGGTGTACCCAGGAGCTGCCCTCGCAGGCACTGTCGGGCACTGTTGGAGTAGCTCCCAAGCAGAAAAGATTTTTGGCCAGGGGTTGCTCTAGCAGACCTCAGACGGCCATCGGCGTGGCCGGCGTTGTTGCAACTGAAACTTTCTTTATCCTTTTTGTAGAACGCTGCAATAGTCATCAACCCCTTTTTCTTTTTTCTATTTTTGTATGTGTTGAAGGGAAAATAGCTGATTTGATTCTAGAAGATTGGATTTTGTCATCGTTTGATTTATAAGTATTTTCCCGTCCTTAAATATTTCACGCATTGGCAATGTGATCGCTACTATTCTCTTTAGTAAATTCTGCTAAAAATTACTCGCACGGAGCATGTGGTAATTTAATACGTATATTTGTTTTAATAATATGAAAAATTAATTAAATAAATAATTTATGTGACTATATATTAATTTTTGGGACATAATATATTATTTTTAATTTTTTTTAATATTAATTACATAAATAAATTTTCTCAAAAATATTATGTACTCAACATATACACAATTGGGCAATGAAGACCATTTTGGGAATATATAAATTGTTTAGAGACTTTGAAGGTTGAAAAAAATTTGTATGACTAAATGATAACAAGACTTGGAGGAAAAAAATTAGCCATTTTCCAGTGTTAAAATGTGGCTGTTGAATGCTCTAATGCATAGAGTTGAAACTGGTTTTGACTCCTCGTCACTCTTCACCCCGTTCAACTAACACCACATCAGGTGGTCTTCCACGTACTCCAACTAAGTGCATAGTTTTATCTACTTCTATTGCACGTTTGTCTCAGCAAGTGCAAAATCTCTTGGCCTTGGGAGTAGAATGGTTGCTGCTGGCGTGATTTTCCACTTCTTATTTGTGTTGTTGTTTCCCAGATTCGGCAGGAAGTAGAGTGCCCATAGAATCAGTATGGGTTCGTCGGAGTACCAGCCACTTCTTGGACGCATCTCGCATGCTCAAATACCCGAGCTCTCGTCCAGTGTGATAGAGGAGTTCCTGGAGCACCGGCCGATACCCGTCCGGTGGTATCCTAAGCTAGTTGCATGGGAATCAAGGCTGCTCTGGCTTCTTTCTGGAGCTTCCACTGTAGTTTCAATTTTCAATTACATGCTTTCTTTGCCACCCTGACGTTTACAGGGCACTTGGGTGCACTCGAACTAGCCGGAGCCTCCATTGGATGTGTGGGAATTCAAGGTCTTGCTTACTGGATCATGGTATATATATATATATATATGTATATATGTGCATTTCTGACGATCGCTTCCTAGTTGATGATAATTCAAGCTGCAAGTAACATTTGCTGGTCTGACTTAATTATTTTCTTTGCTTGCAGTTGGGCATGGCAAGTGCCGTTCAAACTGTTTGTGGCCAAGCTTATGGAGCGAAACGATATGGAGCCATGGGAATCATTTGCCAGAGAGTAATTATTTTATACACCGGAGCTGCTGTTCTACTCACGTTTCTGTATTGGTTTTCTGGTTCATTCCTCAAAGAAATAGACCAATCAGAAAGCATAGCCAGACAAGGCCATATTTTCTCCCGAGGCCTGATTCCTCAGCTTTATGCATTTGCAATAAGTTGCCCAATGCAAAGGTTTCTTCAGGCTCAAAACATCGTCAACCCTTTAGCTTATATAGCTGTTGGCATCTTCCTCCTGCACCTTCTGCTCACTTGGTTCGCGGTCTATGCCCTTAACTTGGGGATATTAGGAGCTTCTCTTACGCTCAGCCTCTCGTGGTGGTTGCTGGTCTTGTTTCAAGGTCTTTACATACTTTTTAGTCCCTCTTGTAAGGAAACTTGGACTGGTTTTACTCTAAGAGCTTTTACAGGCATATGGCCTTACTTCAAAACTGTTGCTTCCACTGTGATGTTGTGGTAAGTTACGAAAGCTTTTCAAATCCTCTCATACACACTCACATGGTCATAAACTGGAAGTCAAATTTGCTCTTCTTGCATTCTGCTTCTCATCTCCTCTTCTCTGTGATTCTTTTCATGTAGCTGGGAGATATGGTACAACCAAAGTCTGGTTCTCATTTCAGGCCTCCTCTCCGATATAACCGTATCGCTTGACGCCATTTCTATTTGGTAATTAAAGCCGCCTCAAAACGTACCCATTTCCATTTCTTCCCTTAAAATAGTACCAAAGCCCTCACATAATTAGTGAAACAACAGCATGAATTACTTGAATTGGGACATGCAGTTCATGCTAGGATTAGCTGCAGCTGCCAGGTATGACGCGGGGGGGGGGGGCCCTCAAAGGATATAAATTTCTTTTCATGGTTTTTGTAATCATCTTACAGATGATCTGCCAGTTAAGTCTTCTCTTTCTCTCTGTCTTCACGGCCTTATTGCAGCTTCCGAATCAGTAACGAACTCGGGGCAGGACATCCTATGGTGGCCAAGTTCTCCGTCATTGTAGCGCGCACAACAAGCGTTCTAATAAGCATAATTTTCAGTGCAATCGTGCTCATCTCTAGGATTGGATTGAGTAAACTCTTTACCAGTGACTCTGAAGTAATTGAGGCTGTCACGAATCTGACGCCGTTGCTTGCTATCTCTGTTTTCCTGAATGGCATTCAACCTACACTCTCAGGTAACCATCGTAAAGATCAAACAGGATGATTATCCGCAGCTCAAGATTGGCAAGACTTGCTGACAATGTTGAACTTTCAGGAGTGGCCATTGGGAGTGGATGGCAAGCTGTTGTTGCATATGTGAACCTGGCTACTTACTATGTTATTGGTCTCCCTATCGGATATATTCTTGGCTTCAAAACCTCACTAGGAGTATCTGTGAGTGCATAGTTTTTCACCCTGAGTGAGCATATTTTTCATTTTTTATACTCTGGAAAAAAATGATGAACTTCAGATTTCTTAAACTACGAATTAGAAACTCAAGTGTTACAGGCAAATGTATGTGGATGCACTAAAAGGTTCAAATGTTGGTGTAAATGATAACAGGGAATTTGGTGAGGAATGATTTGTGGAGTTTTCCTACAAACTTTGGCGCTGTTTATTTTAGCAGCGAGAACGAACTGGAACGCTGAGGTAAATCTGGGTTTAGTCTGTTTGAGTTTTCAGTATCTCATTCATACAAAATGCTTATGAATATTTTCAGGTTGAGAAAGCGGCCCACCGCTTAAAGTCTTCTGCAAATGAAGAAAACCAAGATACGGTGCAAAGTGCATGAGATCTTCAGGCAACATATATGAAACTTTCTAGGATATCAAAATGAAATCTTCTTGTCTACATAGACTTCACATCACATAGTCGAAAGTTTTTGAGTCTTTGTAGCAGTCATTTTTGACAGTTCATTTAAGGATGAGGATGAAGAGGAAGGGAAACAATCCGCAAGATTAGTTTCTCGAAATTTTGTATAATGCAGGGCAAAGTACGCCAGAACTGGCGTTCTATCTGTAGTAGAAGCCTTTCTGAAAGGATTTTATTATTATCAAGCTAGCCGGTCATTTAATATCTCCTGTGATATTATAGTAGCAGTGGAAGGTTTCCTAGAACACTTCTAAGGATAATGAATGCAATTTCTTGCGATACACTGACCTTATAATAGAACAAGAAGTTTATGAACCCATAAAATGTCCAACCAAAAATCATATGGTAGCGGAGAACTAAAAGCGAGGTGCAGCTGCTAATTGATAATCTGAGAAAAACTAGCCTTATACTGGTATTTGTTATACCATTCTGAACAATCCCTAAAGTTGGCATGATTTGAAACAGACCCAAATACATTGAGAGACCAAATTTTCAATAAAAGGAATATATTAGTCTGCATTTTCTGGTCAAAATATGGCCTTCAAGTTTAGTTGCCATGCAAGTGGATGCGGTCATTAAAATATATTAAGTTCCATATCTGGAAAGCTTTTGCCAAATTAAATCACAACGAAAGATTCTTCTGAAAGAAGAGACTGGAAACTTCGGTAGGATGGCATTCAAATGATTTGCTAGCTAATCATATATGGAAACCTCAAAATTCTCTAACAACTCAAAATTGAGCCAGAAAAAAAAATCATGCAGAAGTTAATATGAACTACTTGCAAGTATTGATTCATCTTCTGGTGTAAATCGAATTGTATGTTGAGAATCATCATGTAAGTCCTCATTAGTATCATCCTCATCATCAACATCATTGCTCGGGATCCTATTGTCATTGTGCTGGTTTGCATATCCAACAAGAAGATTGGCTTCAGCTTTTTCTTCTGCTGAATTTGCCAAAGACAGAAGGATGTTCTTCGCTTTCTGGTCAGGAACAATACCATTTGATCCCATCTCATTAAACCAGATCACAGCACTATCAAAACTGTGATTTTTACCATGCGCATCCATAATGGTAGTGAAGATAGTCTCGTTGGCTTTAATACCACATAACCGCATTTCCTCATACTTCACCATCATCTTCTCAATGTCATTTACTTTGGCATACCCTTTTATCAGAGTACCATAGGTGACAACATTGGGATCAAGTCCGTCTTGTTTTATCCTTCTGAAAAATTTCTCGGCACCCTCCATATCTGATGCATTAACATAAGCTGATAACATAGTTGTGTAGGAGCAGAGATCAGGAGTACATCTGTGAACCATTTTGGCAATCACCTTAGTGTCCATAAACAGCAAGCACAAACACTAGAGTTCTGATAAAATATGCAGAACAACAACTAAAGCTAATTTCTTAATCCACAAGCAACGCATTGAGGAATGTGCAGAAACAACAGTTTCTACGAACGCAGTACTTGAGTCAATAGTGATTTAGATGTTTAAGTCCATGAATCCAGCATTCCCATTAATAGCACCAGAATGTGACAGATTTCATTCAGGTCTTTTAGAAGTAAATTTCAAACAATATCCATCAATTTTATTCTTGTGGATCCAAAAGAAAAAAGAAAATATATTATTGACCACAGACAATAAGATGAAAGATCTAGAGAAAAAAAGAATCAGAAAAGGAATTACTCAGTTAACAGTATCTCACCTGTCCCTTTGCATGCTCTTGAAGACAACCCGTGCTTGCTCAATCATTCCTGGAATTGCAAAAGCATCCAGCAAAATGTTGTATGCTTTCTGGGTTGGCCTGGTAGTGGAGTAGTAATCTTGTAAAAAACAGTAAGGACAGGACAACTACCAAAGCATATATTAACCAACAAGCTTTACAATATGTCAAATGATTTATCATGTCATTCCCATTTTACTACATCTAGATAACAAAACGTCTCTAACAAATCTATACTATCCTACAAGTGTGGATGGAGGTTTCCACGGAAAAAAAAAAAAATTGTGGCTAGAGGTCATGGTGATTCACACTTACTATTTTCTTCCTCTTTTGAATTGCCTAAAATGCCTTTAGTAAAACCGGATTATTGTTATTTTGATAGTTTTTGATATTTCTAATTTACTGGGAGTTGTTTGGGAGGTAGATAGAGGGTAATAAAAATTGCATAGAAATTTAAACACAATTAAAACATATATAAGATATAATATTAATAAATAAACTAGAAAATAATTTTAATTCTGCCAAAATTCTATCACCTGCAAATGCACGTGATAGACTACTGACAGTGCTTGTGATATAAAAGGTTCTACCAAATACATTATTAACTAATCTTAAAATCCTCACTGTCTAAGGGCTGCTTTAACAAAATTCTTTTAGCAAAAAATTTGTTTTTTCTTTCTTTTCTCTTTTTCTTTCTTTTTTTTTTTTTTTTTTTTTTGGTGGGTGGGTGGGTATGTGGGTTGGCGCCAGTTTTGGTTATGGTGACATATTCAGATTAAAAAATTTTCTCATTTGCCCAAAAATTAATCAACTGCTAATGCTTGAGGTGAGGAAGGTCACCCTTTGAAAGAAATAAGAACCAAAAAAGGAAGAAAAAGAAAGAAAAAGAAAAGGATAGAATAATAGATGAATTTATGCCCAAAAAAATCAGAAAATAGAAAAGAAAATGTACTTGTGTATTTCACTTTATTTTAAGAGTTTGGATCCCTGATGTGTTGTAGAGTAAGAGACAAATTAAACAGCTCCACAATGAAACCCAGCAATCAGGATTTATTTTTATAATCATATAGCTAGCTGTAAAGCAGAAATAAAAACTCATGCATTATCCTCCAAAAGAACAGATAACATACAGGCTTTACAGGTTATAGAGCAGAAGTCATTTTTGTACGTTTCCAAGAAAATTTTGCTTTATCACCTCAAGAGGTATGAAGCAGAATATTAGATTTTGAACTCATTGAAGCTGGTGTAATAATTATGAAAGAGAAGTACCCTCTCAAGAATCTGCAGAATTTACAGAGCAAACAAAAAACTAGAAGATAGTCTTTTTTCTTTCTTTTGAAATTCGTTGAGACTATTGAAGCCATTAATATACAACTACACTAAAAGAATTCACAATACACAAAAATATTTAGCATGAAAAGTTCAATAAAGCAAACAGGTAAATAGAATGTTCTAGATATTAACTGGAGACATAAATTTAGATTAGCAAAACTATAAGCATGATTATAGAAGCAACATATTTAAGAAGCTGATGCCGCAACGTAGAAACGATGAGCAAAGAACAGGAAGACCTAGTTATTCACTTGAAAAGGACCTAAATTTATTGCAAAAAGTAATTACAAACCTTACACCAGCATCAAGCATCTCTTCAAAAACAGCTAATGCCTCTTCTTCTCTTCTTGCTTTTCCATATGCATTAATTAGTAATGCATAGCTTACAACATCAGGCTTAAGTCCAGCTCTTTGCATCTAAAATTAGACATTTACTTCAAATGTCTGATCCATTACAATGGAAATAAAAAGACGAAGAGCAAAGATGTTTAAATTAATCAAAGAGTCTTGTTACATGTTGAGCACGATAGCATGTGAAAGGTAACAACATGTGTGCAAGCAGAAAAGTCGAAGTTATCAGGAAAGCAAGTCACAAGAAAAGTCAATTGTCACCGCAACCAAGCCAGAACGCTTAACACACTAGCATTGGAATTAGTTGCGGATCAATAGGACAAATGAAATATTGTTATGGATTTCCAATCAATCCTTCTAAGGAAAAAAATCCTAACAAGTGTTGCAGATTTTATCACAAAAATATCTAAAAATTCAAAAGAAAATGATATCTCTGTAGTGTATCTATTAAATGGAAAGGCTAAACCAAGTTAGTTGCAACAGTTTATGGACAAAGAGAAGCTTGTACACTCCAGATTGTGATATAGATCGTCATCCAGCAATTATGAACAAATTCTTTCAGTCCAATATTCAAGACTTGCTGAAGATACGTCAGGTTGACAAGGAAAGAAACCTGGAGCATTCCAGGGCATATTACTATAAGCAGACAAGGAATCCTCCTTACAAAGCAATCTGGAAACTAAGCTCCAAAAGAGCAGCTTTATTTGTCTGCTGTGCAGCCCAAACTCTTCCGAAGAACACAGGGCAAAAAAAGTGTGAGAGTTTGAGATTAAGGGCCTATTCTCAATTGCTTAAAATAAACTGGTTATAGCTTTTTTAAACCAGAAGCTGCTTTTGAGTTGTTCTCAATTGCTCATCCATTTATGATTTTAGCCCAAAAAAGCTGAAAAAAATCTATTTTTGAAAACCTACTCAGGAGGTGCTTTTAAAAACAGATTTTGCTTACTAAAACTGTTAAAAATAAAAATGTTGTTTTTGTTCTGAAAACAACTTTGTTAATAAGAAAAAAAAAATTCAATAGCCTAAAATAAGCTTAGCAATCGAGAACATGCCCAAAGTGCAGTGAATCCGTTCCTTCCTAACAGGACGGCGAGGAACATCTGATGTCAGCTTTTTAGACTGTCCGGCCTCTTGCAGGTAATGCCAGAAAGTTTACAAGAAGCTATGAGCAGCTAAGTGGAGAGAAGGAACTGCCAGAGCAACAGAAGAAATGTAACACGTTACAAAACACTAGCTGTTACTATGAACAATTTGGAATGAGGGAAAAAGGAGCCTCTACTAAATAGTGAATCGGTCAGGCTTCCAGAAAAGCCAAAACAGTGGATGTAATAATTTCTGTCTTTTGCTTGACACCCAAGGTCTTCTTTATGGGTGATAGTATGGATTCTTAGTGACTTATCTTCTTGAACAGCAACAGAGATTCGCTTTCGTCACCAAGAGTTTCAAAAATCAAAATGGGAAAAGTATGGAGAAAAGATAAAAGCAAGAGAGAAACAGTTAAGGCAGCATCCATCATTTATGTTTACAAAGTAGACAACATTATGCCAGAATAGAGAGTATAGAGCACTTCGTAGCAAAACCTAGACACTGCTTGCAACAAGCTGAGAGCCATGCCCCATAAGTCTTACTAGTTTGAGCATGCGTACAAGAATATGGACTTGTAACTATATTTAATGACAGAAAATTAAATTCCAGAAATTGCAACTAGCTTTTAGTTTTGAAAAAAAAAAATTTCTTAAGTAAGGGCTTCTTGAGTTACCTGGTCATAGGTTTTGGCAACCTCCTTGTAATTGGTCTCAAATGACATTAAACTATTGTAAGTAACTGTTGATTGCAGAATTCCTCTTTCCGCCATCAGTGCAAAAATTTGACGGGCTTTATCATAGTTTCCTTCTTTCCTGTACATATAAATCATCATGTGGAACATCCTCTGATCAGGTTTTAGGGGAGGATCCTCCTTATTTACAAGAAATTCAAAGATTCCTTCAGCTTCTCTAAATTTATTTCCCTGCACATAATTCCAGAATAGTGATGAACTTCAACCGAAGTTACAAGACAGAAGCAATTCTCATAACAAAGTAATGACTCAATTCACCAATGCTTTGCCAAAATGAGAAAAGGCAAGAAAGTTGAAGAAAAAAATACTCAAGTTATTTATCGTCAATAGATTGAGGTCCTGTAAACAATAGAATGAGTCAGATGAAGAACCTAGAGAGAAAAAAATTTGTCCTTTCACATTGATGTGTTTTGACATAGCAATGGTGAAAATAGAGATATTGCAAGAAATAAGCAACAGAACAAATGTCCTAAAGTGTTGCATATCTAGTGAGTGGACAAGCATTTATCTTTCCAGTAGATAATTCTTATCCTGCTCAACTTTCTCTATCCGTAGAACTGTATTTTAAGTGATTCCATTTTTGTTGCAGTATTTTCTTCAGGAAACATGCTCTGGTATCATTGTAGAAATTTTATTTGTTGCAAAATAAGCGTTGTTGAACAAAAAATGACTTTATCTTCCATATTCACCCTCATAATAGAGCAATGGCATTTTGTGTAATAAATGATAGTAGTTTCCTATGAAGAGGCAAAATATTTAATTAAGGGTAAACTAGTCAATTTAATAAGCCTTAAATTGAAACGGAGGTAGTAGTTTTTAACACTTCGATTTTAGGTGCAGCCTCAAAGAGTCAAAGCTGCTATAGGTCATGAAAATTCATCATTTACTTGAGTTTATTTTGCTACTAACAATCATCTCTGAGGAAAATCCATTTCCGAAAAGGATTTTCTAAAGTTAAAATGTAATATACAGATACATAGGCAACTGCAATCACCGAAAATTCATTTATGAAAAGTCCTGGCCATGAATTCTAATAATAATTGCCAGAATAAATCTTCCTCTTATGCAGTGACCTTTGGAACCTTCTTGTTTTCTCCATGCTAGAAGATTCAAGTGTCTTTTACCATAACTTGAAAGCAAGGACTTGTCTGACACTATAATGCCTTTGGTAGCACTACTATATATTCTTGTACTTCTTCCCTTTGTTCTGTAATTCATCTATTTGATTTGAAATTGTGCTTGTTCTATTAGTCCAGCCAAATGTTACTAGTTTTTCTCACAATGAAATACTTGAAGCAAATAAACTTGTCCTGTTCTAAAGCTGCATCAATTTTTAAGCCTCCACTTTGAAGAACTACTTCAAAAGTCTATTTCAAAACAGAAGAATCAATGTTTATTCATATTTTTCTCATGCAAAATTCGGTTTTCCTTCACTACCAAACAATACCAAAATCTAGTGTTACAAGGTTTTGATCCACACCAAATTTTATTATAACCGAATGGAAGACGCAAAAAGGTTTTAAGGAATAGAGATAGGAAACCACAACTACCTCAACAAATATTTTAAGCATTATTTGGTATGTCAAAGCAGAAGGTTCAGGACCCAATGACTGCATCTTCCTGAAAACCGCATCAGCCTTATTATATTGACCTCCTTTACCATATGCTTCCATTAGAGCTGTATGGGATATGACACTGGGTGGATATCCTTTCCTGTTCATGTAGCTCAAAATCCTTTCAGCTTTAGCAAAGTTTCCTTGCTTTCCATATGCTGTGATAAGCATCAAGAAGTCCATCTCACTGAAAACCCACCAGTGCTGAGTCCGAAGCCATTCAAGAACCTAGCATAAAGTAGTTTATCCATAGTGACCAATCACAACACTTTCAGTTACTGGAAGAATCACATCTGATCATATAAAATGGAATAAAGAAAAGAATTAGGAGATAATAATGTCCATACAGAATTAACAGGCTCACAAAGGTCCTGACATAAATATTTAGATAAAGATACATCGAATAATCAGATAATACCAGAGGGCCAGCTGTTTCCATTTGAAAAATGGGGAACAAAGAAACAACCCTTTCCCTTTTAAGAGGCAACCCTTTCCAAAGTTTCAAGCTTATATATAAGATTCCACAATGCTGCAACTATTGTTTTGTACAGATAATGTGATCCATAGCCAATAGACATTCACCAATTCACTTACTAGGACAAGGAAATCTCTTCATATCACCTAAAATCACTCTTGAA
Source organism: Rauvolfia tetraphylla (assembly GCA_030512225.1). Classification (NCBI taxonomy): domain Eukaryota; kingdom Viridiplantae; phylum Streptophyta; class Magnoliopsida; order Gentianales; family Apocynaceae; genus Rauvolfia; species Rauvolfia tetraphylla. The sequence goes on from JAJQKT010000002.1 coordinate 13,642, forward strand.
AATTTCAAATTTTGAATTACTACTTCCTAACATTAGGATCTAGGAAAAAGTAAACTACTTAGATCGTACATCTTGCTGAAGTGGATATCAATAGCTTTGATAAATATCTAACTTCTAACCTCCTTGTATGCAAGTGGAACTACTTACGGAGCTGCTTCACAAAATTTCACCAGAAATAGACAAATTACCAATAAAACATTGCATACCTCACCAACAAGGTTCCACTTCTTGAGCTGCTTAAATCTGACCAAGGTTCCAATAACGAGATCTTTGGGAAGAGCCTTCTGCTTGGGCCTTTGGCTTTTAAAGACTGTCACAGCAGAACCCACCTCTTCGATTTCCTTCATTAGTCTCCTCCAGTTCTTCTGATTGGCTTCATCCTCAGGATCCTTAAAAACCTCTATTTTCTTTCTCTTCTGCATGAACTTTCTCGGTGCTAACATGCCAAGGCACACTACCTCTAGTCTTCTACATATTTTGACATTAACATCCATAAAATTTGAGCCGCTGCTTGGATAACTGAATCAAAATGTAAATGACCCTTTAGCACAACTTCCAATATACTATGAACATAACTACCGAAGAAACACAGAACAGATTAATTTTCAAAAACAGCCCAGTTGAGTTCACTCAACTTTTTACTCTAAATCCCTTTATTTTCCACTCCCCCAACAAAATTCTTATCTTGTTAGGTAAAGAAACATTTCTAACCATTCCCATTACTGTTTTAATGGTTAAAACACACAGAAATAAAGCCCGAAAATAGACAACATTATTTATTGAGAAAAGACAACATTTTGAACGGAGCATCATCATCAAACAAAAGACCCACATTCGAAACTTAAATACAACGAGGAAATCAAGAAGCATTTATGCGCAGAGCCAACCTCCATGTTGAAGGAGGAGCTGAGATGAAGGGTTTCAGGAACATCATCGCTTGTGGCATTCTTGGTCTTCCTCAGCAGCAGCAGCAGAAGCAGATGACGCTGAGCAAACTACAGAACAGCCTAAGAGAATTTTCTTCTACACTATTTAGATATACTTAGTATTTAGTAATGATTTTTTAAGGGAATTATTTAGATACTTTATATGATATTTATCGGTCGGATAATCTATTTGAGAATTTTCTATAATTGCAGGGACCCCCCTAAAGTTTTTGGAAATCATTTCTGATCTCACTTTAATAAAAAAATTTTGAAACAAAAAGTACAAGCAGTAACTGACTAACTTCACGGGCATCATCAGCATTTACAGTTGCAGTTTAACGAGTCCAATGTGAATAGATGAGTAGGATAATTATTAATTCCTATGAACATGTATAATTTCTTTTTATAATTAAAAATTTAGATTAAGTTCTTAATTTTGTTAGTAAAGATACTAGCATTAGAAAATTAAAAATTCCGACCCTTAACATCCACCCAGGGCTACGCCATTGCAATCATATTCCAATTGAAAATCATGTATTTGTAAGGCAGCTGCAAACTGCAATCCTTCTTGGTTCTGTAAGGGAAATAGATGCCTGTTCGATCTCTAGTTGTCAAACCAGCCCCTCCAATCAGTGTTCAATTAGGAGGTTCCCACTTTCTTTCAACCGTCCCAGCAACGGCAGCCCTATTTCCGCATTCCTTATTAATCATCCATGATGAACTCATGCAAGAGTTTACTGATGCTTCGCGCCCCAGATATGAAATACCCCAGCCGATTAAAACAACCGCCTCCAGACCGCCCTCCTTCCTTACGTCAGACAAAAGGCATTCCTTGCATCCCAAATACCCAGCCATGAACCATCTAGGTTGGCCTGCTCCCAAACAGATTTTGTAAACCTGCAATCCAACAACATGCGAATGCCCGTTACTTGCTCAGCTCCACAGAAAGGGAACGCATCATTCATGAACTATCCCCACTTCCTAGCTCCTTGGTACATTACATTGAGTTGGACCCTCCAAAAGAACTGCTTTACGCTTGGTAACCATTTTGAATCCAAATGTAGGTCCAATCATCCTTCTTACCTTTCCCTGAGCATCTTGTTTGCTATCTTCTATTTTCTACAACCTTCGTTCCCGCCTTCTGTGTATTTTCCGCCCTTTTTGCATAATGCCAAACCACCAGCCTATCCTTAACACCACCCCTGCAAATTGGAATCTTCTTTATAAGCTCAACGCGTGTCTTGGACAAAAACGCAACTCCATCAACTGCATCTCCCAGTAATCCGTCCCCTCTTGTATCAAATTCGAGACCAGCAGTGTATCTTCAAGGAAGAATTTCCTGGTAAACGGCCTAAACTTGCAAGGTTGAGGCAGGCAAGTATCCATCCATCACCAATTCTCCATCTTCAAGTCCCCCGTTAACACAACCTTCGCCCTTCCAAAATTATTGCTTATCGATCCTCTTTTCTTTTTCTTTTTCTTTTTTCATTTTTGTAACTAGCAAAAAAGAAAATTCTATTTTTTAAAATAAAAAAGTGCTTTCTTTTAATTTTTTTTAAAAAAACAAAGTTCAATTGTGGAAAAAAAAAAGGCATGTTTATGTTGTAACAAGTTTAGGCACACTTTACACTTGGGGCAATTTATATGATTGTTAGAAAATTTTTGACTAATTGGATAGTCAATTGCCATTTTTAAAGAGAGGTACAAAATTGGCATACACCCTAGAGTTTAGGGGACAAATTAAAATTAATACTTATATACACTTCGCATTGATTATATACACATCGCAATGGGACTGCGGCTGATCTACGTATTCTTTCGTTGATTTTGAAGGGGAAATTCACTTTTTAAAAATAAATATATTTGTAATTTAAAATTTCACCACTAACTTCAATTAAAGAAAAACATAATTATAATATTATTACTATACATAGATAGTGCCCCTGAAATTATTAACGTGCCACATCATATGTGAATATAAATGGAAATAGAAATAATAAATGACAAGTAAAAGATTAACAGCTAAATATTAGAAATATGGATGAAAATTATTGGGCTTTCCATCAATATTCGTTAATTGTCCATTGTTTATTCAACGCCTGTATGTTCTCTACCAATAACCACAATGGACTTTCTCATGTTTATTGTCTTGATATGCAGTACAAGGGCACAACCATATTCCATTCAACCTTCGTGTCAAGCATTTGTGTACAGCTCTAGGTTAAATTCAATTTTTCGGTTCGGTTCGGTTTCGATGGGATAATTAAGCCTACAACTCCATCGCCACTTCATAAATGGAGTATTACCAACTAGAGCTGTACACAAATTAAGCCTTTTTAAAAAGAGAGGAAAAATACAGATCGACTTTCAAGGGGAAGTTTTAACCTTCATTTGCGTTTTATCTAGGAGGATGCAAATGTTCAGCACGACTACCATTTACACACAACAAAATACAAACTTAGAAACACAAGCAAAATATATCCATTGAGTACCGCAATTTATCATATAGACTTCAAGATCCCATATATGTAGCATTTCCTGGAGAACACACGCATAGACTACCGCCAATATCAACCCCCGCTTTGATCATTCATCAGGGAACCTAAAATTTCAGCTTCCACAAATGCTCACAAAGCAGTCCGCACATATTGTGTTAGCCAAACCGCATGTTTTACCACGCACAACCTATTCACCTACAATCGGGAGATCAATAACGGGACAGAGATTGGAGGGTCCTCACCCATAACCGGATGGAACAGATCCAATTCTCCATATCGCTCCAAGACACGCATCCTGCAATCCTCAGCAGCCATCAATCCAGTTGAGTATGCACCATGCACAGAACCGGGATAATCATAACTTGTTGCTTCCCCAGCAAAGAACAGATTATCTACAGGGATCCTCAGCCTCTCATACAGATCATGGGGTTGACCTACTCTATCATAGCTGTAGGAACCTAAGGTGTTTAGGTCCGTGCCCCAATGGGAAACAAGATACTGAATCTGAAAAAAAAAATAGTAAAACAAAAGCAGCATAAGAAACTGAACGCAGAAAGGTACATTTATTTAGTAAAATATTTTCTGCTTCGGTAGATTTATTAAGCCTATATTATGAGAGGAATTACTAATTTTAGCATGCAAATATTTAGGAATATTGTACCTCCTTGGTACCAACCTGAATATATACTGCCTACTATTACTAATCATAGCAAGTTAAATGAAGTTTAGATAATCATGTCACGAGGACTTCTTGCAGCAAAAACAATCCAGGAAATACACTACAGTATGATGATAATTGAAATCATTGAAATGAACCTTGGTACCGCATGAATAACTTTGTTCTTATGCATGATTAACCTGTTCATTTTTTATAATAGAGATGGTGAACGCATAAAATTGTTAATCCAGATACCAAATAAAATGAAGAAACGAAGATCAGTTAACCTGGTTTATTTTGGGATTAGTTATACCAAATAACATAAAAATATATATATAGGCATTTAAATTGGCCCACTAAGGTAAAATGCACAAAAACACTAAGCTGTACAACTGCAAATGCTAAAACCGGGTAGTACTTTGATTAAGACTTAAGCAACAAACACTTTTGCCCGTCCCCCCCTAAAGATTAGAATGATTACACACGTAACTGCACAACATATTAGCAAATGAATAATAAAGAATATCATAACAACCACTCAATATGTCCTAGAAGACAAGGTTTAAAGATTACCGGTGCAGAAGCATTTGGAAGGATCCTTTTGAGCTGCATAAAGGCAAAATTAGCAGCAGCCTCGTCTGACATTTTTTCAATGTCACGAGCCAATTGACCTGCAGGCATGTAAACAAGGACAGAATGCCCAGTAGCCTTGTGAAGGTTCAGAAAGTAACTGCATTTATAAGAAGACTCTGCAACAACTCCCAAGAACTCTACATTTGGCCAAAACACCTTTTCAAAATGCAAAATTATTTTGTTCTCAATCCCCACTCCAAGCTCGTTGATGGCCGATTCCTTCCATTCAGGTAATCCAGGCTCAAACTTGATACAATTTGACTTCAGAACACCAAGAGGTATGGTGACAATAGCAGCATCTGCTACAAATGTTCTCCCATCTTCCACTGTTACCTTCACTCCATGATATCGTCTTACAATTTTTGTAACCCTTTGAAAGCCAAGAATCACACAATTAAGTTTTAAGCTAAAATAAACAGGCAGTTAACAAATATAAAAAGAAAAAAATTACAGGAAGTAATCCATACCGGTGACCCAAACGAATATCAAGACCTTTGGCAAGCGTATTTAGAACAGGAAGGTAACCCCTGACCATAAGCCCATGTCCTCCAGGAAGCAATTCCTCCTGAAAACCAGAAAAACCAAATAAGAAAATCTAGAAGCAGATGAGAAACCTAATCTATTCAATTTCCAGAATTACCTTATATCTGTATCAGATAGATTCTACACCAATCATAAAACAAAAAGCTTTCTAATTTTGGCCAGACTAGCCAGGCTGCTTGTGAAGGATTTGTTTCACTAAGAAAGCATAATATTTCACTGCTATCTAACATTTGATTATTGTAAGCAGACAATGCCAGGCCATGTATTTATCAGTTTACCATTTAGCTTGGAATCAAATCACGGAGTTGTAGAACTGAATTGCCTCAGGAAACACAAGGTCCAAAACATGATAATAAAAATAGTTAACTAAATACGTGTAAACTGAAGAAACATGATAAGTGAACAAATAAGGATTACTGCCAAAGAAAAAGATTTGAGGGTGAAAATAAGTAAAACTATTAACTAAACAGAGGGGAACATCAATAGTAGAATAAAAAACCACAATCAGATTCAGCTCAATCCATGACAGAAAGGAAAACCCTTTTTCCCCCAGGTATGGGGACCCAACTTCCCCTCCTCACCCCTACCTAAAATAGAAGAAGAAGAAGAAGAAGAAGCAACCAAACCCAGAAAGAAAAGCAAGGAGCTTTGGCCTTCAGAACATCAACTCTCTTAAAGAATCCTGAAATGAAATCCTAATCCAATTCACTGAAGGGATGAGAGAGACAAACAAGAAGGCATAAACCTTCAAGTTCATCTTAAGCCTGTTCTTTAGAAAGTAAGTACTGAAAACTTCGGAAAAGAAGAAGAATTAAGAAAGGAAACAATTTTTTTCCAAGAAATACCTCATCCCAATATTTGAGTGATATAGTATCAGCATCTGCAGCAAACCATCCTTCCATTCTGCAAAGGTACCATTGCAACACTTTGTTCTCCAGCCCTTCCAACCTGCAACCAGATTTTATGAGGACAGAAGCTATAAAGGAAATAAAAAGCTTAGTTACAGTCAATAATAGAAAAATCGGTAGGACTAGGGAGTTCAAGTACAACCTCAGATCTGGCCTCCTTTCAAAGACAATTGAGATGGCACGCTGCATTGACATATCTTCACTCACTTCTTGTCTCACTAAATCTGTCTGCAGGAGGAAAGGGAACAGATATCTTAATATATGTCAAACCAGAAATGGAGTAAGCACAAAAAGAACCCTCTCCTATTAGCCAAATGGTAAAAGCCAACATTGCAGAATCCGAAAGGACTAAAATTTCCGAAATCTATCAACATCATGTTAGAAGAAGACATGCCTCTTTCAAAATGCTCTCAAATGTCTGGCCAACCTTTGACACCAATTCCTGAGGAACTTGATTTCCATCCATATCAAAAAGTGCATAGCTGAAGAAGACAAAGGACAAGATGCATCATATGAAACAGAAATTCAGCACTGATGAAAACAAGAGGATTCAATAGCATTTGGCATGCTCGAATCAACTGGCAAGGAAATATGTATAACTCAGAACTAAGTAAACCAAGTTCACGAGTTGTTGACTGACTATCACAGAACAAAAAGCAAAAACCAAATAATAAAAATATATAAATAAGTAATACACTTTTGTAAAGTCGCATTAATCGTATGCCATATTTATCTCAAAAACAGAAAATACATTAAGATGCAAGCCCTGAGAAAAACTATTGCCTCCCTAACCATTTAACGAACAATATCCTAGTTCTCATGTTAAGCGTTCCAAGACCACAGGCTAAACAGGAAACAATTGGAGATGACTTTGTTTCACAAAGCAAATAACAGTAAGTTCTTCCCAGGACCATGCAATACTTAATATTTACTTCAACTGAAAATGGTTACCTCTCCAAATCGTGGTCATACAAAACAGAATTATCCCCGCTTGTACGATAGAGAGGCAATCCTAGTCTTCCAATAACAGGTGCCAATGGATTTTCTTTGCAGACCCCATGTAACCTGTAGAACATTAAGGTTGATATTTTAGTAAGAGCAAAGGTTCCCAACTAATCATCAAATGATTAGTTCATTCTAAAGAACAGAAGATAGCCAACAAGGCCATGGGATTATTAACAAGGGATCAAGATGAGGGGTAAGGAGACTCATTACCATGATGCACCTAAGTCAACTGGAAACCCAAAGGAATAGTCTGTGTGGACGCGACCTCCAATTCTGTCACGTGATTCCAACACAATGACCTACGAGTAGATCATATTAACACGAGAATCATCCATAGTTATCCAATAAAAATAACACTTTTGTGCTCCATATATATTCACAAACCTGAAAAGAAGCATCATGAAGAGCTCGCGCAGCTGTGATTCCTGCAAAGCCACTACCAATAACAATGACACTGGGAGACCTTCTCTGACCATTTGAATAGCAAAGAGCTATAAAAAAAAATGTAAGGCCACGGTCAGGTTGTGGAAGAAGCAAAAGTACGTAAAATACAGTAAAACATCAAATTATTAACCCATAACACATTTAAATTTTTGCATTGGGTTGTACCCATGTAAAAGATGTCCACAATAATTTTTTCACAAATACTTCGATATATGGTAGACAACTAGCTATAGAAAGACATATATCCAAGAGCAGATAAAGCTCCTAAGTTTTACATTTCAATTTTTTATATCTATATTCACTTGAATATGATAAGAACACTACAAGCAAGTGATGACAATCATTTCCTCCCTCCTGTTACATCCAACTCTTGAACCAAGATTCAGTCGTTTGTCTCAAAATATATACCTCGGTGGTTTTGTTGACCACATTCTATCAAGAATAATCACAGAATAGTTTGTTTCCTTTATTCAGATCTAGCAATTTACAAATCAGAAGGCACAAACAACCTATCTCCCAACCTGGATCATGGCTTAGGTACATAATAGACTCAATAATGTATTTCACCAAAAAATGGTCCATACACTATTCAATCCATTTTGTGATCAACAACTATGGTCCATGAGACGCGATGACAAAACTTAACCATGTGGAACTGACTGAAAGAACCAACATGATAACTAGCAAAGCAATTTTACCTTTTTGCCTGTCGGTCATCATCTTATTTATTTATTTATTTATTTTGGTTGGAGGGTGGGGTTGTTTATTCGCTGGAATCAACTGATGACCTTACATACTCCTACACTATGTTACAAAATTTTTAAATTTATAAAAACCTTGCTCTGCCTTCATATTGAAAATGTCGGTGGTGATTAAAAGCCAAGCAACTGGCGCGTAAAATCAGCATAGAAAGAAGATAAAACTGTAAACATTTAAAACGTTAAGCATGAATGCAAAATTTATCTGCAAAATCCAATTTTGAAGGGAAAAAAAAGTGGAAGGAAAAAACCAACCTTTGTCCAACGATCGATTACTCCTGTCTCCTGATTCCATGATTTACCAGTAGAAATTATCGGCGATCGCACTCAGAAGAATAATTAGAATTAAAATTAATAGGATCAAGTATTGATAACCTTAATTTAGAGAATCTCAATAACAATAACGATAACAAGGAGACGGAATGAATGATTAAATTGTTAAAAATAAGAAACTGGGGGGAATAATGAAGAATGAAGACGAGAAGGCAGGACGTGATGAAGTGATTAGAATTAGAAGAAAACCCCAGCTTGTTTACCAAACACCTCCTCATGCGTATTCCAAACCTACCCCTTTCTTCCTCCTCCGTAACCCAAGGTTTTATTTTTCCTTATTAATTGCAGAATCAGCAAACCAAAATTCTGATTTCTTTCTACAATTGATCAAACCAATAAATCCAAACTCTGGAATTTACTGGAGAGTGCTTAATGAAGCAATCTAACCCCAATTTCGATGGATTAAGGACCGAAGAAGGTCTGGAGATCGCAATGGTAATGGCGTGAAATATGAAGCAAACAAAGGACTCCGGAGAGAGAAAGATCTAGAGAGAGAGTTAGTGCACAATTTGGCTTTGTCGTTGGTTGGTAGCAGGCGGAAACACTGGACGGTTGGGTGATTTATAGAGATTGGGCCAGGCCGGGCCCAAGGTAGGAACTCTAAGGAGTCATTATGAGCTACATCAACATCCACTGTATCTATTTTGCATACTCTCTCTGACGTTGCCGCGTGGAATTTCTCTTACAATTAACAGTAATGTTTTCTTTTTAATCGTAGTTGACTATTTTTTATAAAACTGGTAATTTTTTGTCAGGTTAAGTCGTTGTTGCACTTGCACGTGGTTAGAAAACAAAATAGAAGGCTCATTAATTTTTTGGAGCCCGTTAATTTTTTTACTAAATGAAAGTTTTTAAATTGATACTTTGAATGTGATTAGATAGAATTTAGTTTTAAAAATTTTATCTTAAGTTTTATAAAAATTAAATTATTTATTAAAAAAATATGAGTTTTATATTTAAAATTTTGAATTCAAATTGAACCATTTTTTAGTACATCTTTTATGTGAAATTCTCTGGTGGACCCCATATCTGCCGACCATATCCCTGTTTTTTGGAGGGGGAAAAAAGATGCTCAGCAAGAGTGATATAAATTTGATCAAAGACTTCTTGATTGATAAAAGTTCATTTTTTAAAAGTAGATTTTTTCTAATTGAACTATTTTTTTCTTGTGACACTATGCTTTAGAAAATTTGTATATTAAATTAATATTTCAAAAAATATAACATTTCATCGCTTATTGGTTATCCTCTACTACTTACCATAATTCACTTGAAGCCACTTCCTCCATGACACGCTTCACCAAATTTTTCCGTCATCTTCAATAGCTGAAGCAAATTTTTTTACTCTCTTTTTAAAATTATGAATTATGAAGGTAGTCTTTTCATTCGCTTATATTTCCCCTGCATTTGATTGGCTTTTTTGGTGCTATCTCTTTCCCTTATGAAGGTAATTGATTTTGTTTTTTTATTTGTTGGCATTAAACAGAAATATTTGCGCAAATTTATTGTTTGGCCAGTGAATGGGCAATTTTTGCTTGGGGATTTGTAGGACGCAAAAGCAAATCAAGAGCAATTGAGGTAAGGCTAAGTTTTTTTTTTTTTTCCTCAACGAAATGGTTATTGTTTTTTTTTATTTTTCTTTTGGTGGATCGTAGACTTTTTTGTACTCGTATCTTTTGGCTTTGGCTTTTGATTTCATCATTTTGATTAACCTAGGCTGTTTGTATAAGTTTCTTTTTTTTTAAGAAGTATCAAAATTATTAAGGGAATAGAATTTCCTTTCATTTTCATGGAAGCCGTGGTTGGATAAGTTAATATACTCATTATGCTGAATAAAATTATAATTTAATATAACACTATTTAATTTTCTTTCTTTTTTTTTTTTGCAAGATAATTTGTCAAAGAAACTTGACCATAATGACAAGGAGAGGATGAGACGTATGATATGGCTTATTGCACCATGGCCCCTCACAAACTCTTGATTTTAATAACATAGAGCAAGGTTGCAGGTTTTAGGAAAAACAAAAGAATTTAAATGGTTGGATGAAAACAATGATAAAGTCAACAAAATTATAAATGAGTATTTTCTATAAATATATATATATATATATATATATATATATATATATATATATATATATATATATATATATATTAAAACAGACTAAAATGGTAATTAGAACATATATTTTGAAATGAAAGGAATAGTAATTAACTTATATTTCACCATATGACAAAACTCTTACTTATTTTAGAATTATAAGGTAAATTTAAAGTGTCAAGTGTTATAAGAATATATTACAACAATGAGACAAGAAATATAATTTTGTCTTACCATAATTGGTTAAATTTATTTCATTTCAATTCTCCTTGATAAGGAGGAAGAAAAATTAAAAGTTTTACTCGTCTTAGGGAAGTATTATAGGAAGGTGTTAGTGTGAGACTATATATACAAATTTATTCATTTCATCTATGATAAGAAGATAAAAAATTAAGTAGTTATCGCTGAATTAGATAACTGTATAATTAAATATTAAATTCATATTTTAAAAAATTAGAGTAAAATTTTAATTTTCTAGCATCTAAGGGCGTATTTGGATTGAGTTTTTGTTTGAACTAAATGGTATTATGAATCGTAAAAATGAATTATTTGTAAGAGAAAAATAAAGTTCAAAATGAAAAAAAATTAAAAAAAAACTTGAATTGAAAACTAATCCAAATTGGCCTTAAATTATCAAAAGAAAAGAGGGAAAGAAAAACGGGCTCAATTTCATTACATAGAGAGTGTCCTTTCGCACTAATTTGGCTACGATGTTGACACTATCTTTTGTGAGCTCCTGCGGGCACATTTCATAACATTAGATATGTTGTCTTTTGATTTGATGGCTGGAAAATTGAAAGGATATTTTGAACACCTAAAATAGTGAGATATTTGGAAGTTTAAAAAAGTTATAATTTCTTTCCTGACATTCATTGTTTCTTCAATTACTTTCATCAAATTCTCTCTCTCTCTCCATTAATACCTTGAAGCTTTGTAAATATTAAAAAACAAAATGATTCATTTTCCTCAAGAGCTTTATTTTATATCTAACGGTTTTGACAAAGTCTTAGAGTTCTTTTTTGAGATCAAAATTTATTTTTCAGATTCATTTATAGTCAAAATTAAGTTAGATATTATAAGTTTTTATTATAATGTTTGGTAACTTTGATGTTGTAGAAATTTTCAACAAAAATAAGATTTATCTGGATTTTTAATAGTCTACTTATGGAGGTAAATAAAATATTGTGTTGATTTATCACTTGTTGAATACTCATCGTGAAGTGAATAATTTCTTATGATAGAGCAAATAATTATTCACCACTTGTTGAATACTCATCGTTAAGTGAGTAATTATTCACTTGTCAAATATTAGTCGTTAAGTTAATAATTATTTACTTGTCAAATACTAATCGTGAAGTGAATAATTATTCCTTTATTCGTTGATTTAAGATTTAACTATTCAACTATTCAACAAGGAGTGAATAATTATTTACTTGTCGAATACTAGTCGTGAAATGAATAATTATTCCTTTATTCGTTGACTTAAGATTCAACTATTCAACAAGGAGTGATTAATTATTCACTTAAGAGTGATTTATAACAGAGTGAACAATTACTCACTTCGAATAATTATTAATTTAAAAGTAAATAATTATTCACAACTTATCGAATATTCGTCATGAAGTGAATAATTATTCACTTATCGAATACTAGTCGTAAAGTGAATAATTATTCATTTATCAAATACTCATCATGATGTAAATAATTATTCGTTGATACTTAGAATTAAACTGATCAATTACTCAATAATGAGTGAATAATTTTTCATTTGTTGAATACTAATCGTGATGTAAATAATTATTCACTTGACTAATACTCATCGTGAAGTGAATAATTATTCATTGACACTTAGGATTGAACTGTTCAATTACTTAATAAGGAGTAAATAATTATTCACTTGTAGAACACTAATCCTGAAGTGAATAATTATTCCTCTATTCATGGACTTAAGATTTAACTGATCAGTTATTTAATAAGGAGTAAATAATTATTCACTCTAATAATTATTAACTTAAAAATGAATAATTATTTACGAAACTTTGTAAGTATAAAGTGATAAGAGAATACTAGTTGTGGCTGCAAGGTTGTGGGTGACATATATGTATTTTAACATTGTATAGAATAATTATTCTTTGACTTATGATTGAACCGATCAATTATTTAATAAGAAGTGAATAATTATTCATTATATAATGAACAATTATTCACTTGTCGAAACTTTGTACGCATTATCATTCTTATGTACAATGGTTGCCAGCCAACAAAACCATCATAAATAATTCATAATTATTCGTAACATATTGAATAATTAGTAAATAAAATTTTTAGAAAATATGTATTTTATTGTAAAAATATACCTTTTAAGGTTAAATAGATGAGAACAATAAAAGATAATATATAATATAATAATTTTTATCTAACAACAATAATAAATATTTTGTCTTCATTATCAAGATTCAATAAACCGTTATTCTTTTTGATAGCCCACTATTTATATCATGAACTTTATCTATAATAAATGTAATTAGTGTATTTGTGAAGCTTGACTGATGGATCTTTTATCCAACGTATTTTATCCTCGTCGATGCTGGCTTTGATTATGGAAGAACAATCGTGAAGAGAAGAGAGAGAGAGAAGAGAATAAAGTTAAAAATTCAAGAAAAAAATAATATGATGAAAATTCAAGAGAAGAACAATCTGATAGAGATTTAAAAGAGAAGATAGATGAAAAAAAATAATTTTTTTGATAGAGATTGAAGAGATGAGATAGATGAGAGAAAGAGAGTGTAATATTCAAGATAGAAAAATGAGATAAATGAAAGAGAGAGTAATCGAAAATGAAAAAAAAGGAAGAAATGGGAGAAAAAGGCAAATTCTCATATCCTCACAAGACTTCTTAGACAAGATCGTAAATAACATTTTTAACATTAAAATACCTCTGTTTTCTCATAACTATTGAATTAAAAGTTGCCAATCTAATAATAGTGAAATGGGTGTCGCACATGCCGATAAAAACTGTTGTGAGCATAGTACGCAAAACGCTCTCGCACATGACACACCTCAAACACCTATCCCTTGATAATTATATCTGGGTGGAAAAATGCAAGTGCATTAAACGTGTAGAAAGCAAGCAGTGAGGAAGTGGGCCTTTGTGGGCGTTCTTCCATAAGTGTACATATCATAAAAAGGATCATCACTTCGCTTTTGGGAGAATATTAGATTGTAAACTAACCAATAAATTATATGTAAAATTAAGCAGCATATGCTTTGCATGCAACTTTGCGATGCAAAAGTGATGTGATGTGAATACGTAGGAACCCCTTTTCTTGGCATTTGGCCAAGTGTTCTTATCAAATTGATAGCTGAACTTAGTATGTGATGTCCAGTGGCAGGATGACATACATGGATTACCTCTTACTCTTATCTTACTCTTTAGTGCAAAAGCTTAATTAGGTACATCTTTGCACCAAGTAATTAGAAATTATTTTAATCGCCATGACCAAGAGTTTTTGATAACATAGTTTAAAAATGAAATTTCTAGTTTCAAATTATACTAATATACATATATATATATATATATATAATAAAAATAATTAAATATGAATACTATCGAATTTACGAGTCACGTATCTCAAATTTGAAGTATAAGACGTAACGTGGTGGCCTGGGTGTGGAAGCTAGGCTCAACAGCGAGATCAATCTGTTGAGATGATGATTTCTATTAAATATTTTTTTATTATTTTTTTAATCAGACTATAAACAGTGTGATGAGATAAGATATACCTAAGAGAGTCAAATATTGCTCACAAAAGCAAGGGATAAAGGGGTAAATGGGATCTATTACGCAACCACGATCACTCTTCTTTTACATTTTAGCCTTTTTTATAAAGAAAGTTCCAATTGAATGGGGCATGCTTGTCTGTGGCCAAATTAGTTAGCAGTTAGTAGTACGGTACTCCAAGAAGTGACGCCAAATAAGTAAGATTACTTTTTGCTATTGTATTCTTAGCTGGGCATTCATAACGAATAAGAGTGAATAAAGTGTTGTGCCCACTTTACTCGCATTGAATGAAGATGACGCATGCTCATGTTGTATGGTTGCCCTTAATACTTTATCATCTTCCCTTCCAGAAAAGCAAAAGTGATATCTCGTGAGCGGATTCGGATCCTCTCAGGATAGATGCCCTTAGTAATTAAAATAAATTATAATACCTAGTATCTTAGGATTTGGGAAAGGAGAGACATATGATATAGTACTACTGATCAAATATAGCCAGACACATAGACTGCCTACTGTTTATTTTCATGATTTTAAAGAGAAAAGTAAGGCTTGATTAAGTTGACTTTTTTAAAGAGAATTTTTATTTTTTTTTATTTTAAATTTTATTTTTTTCTACAAAAAATTCCCTTGAAAAATCCAATTAAATCTCAAGATAAAAGATTGAAAATGGGGGGTCATCGTCAGCTGTATCCAGCGACCGACCGTATGACAGATGATGGGGACTAGAAAGATACCAAGAAAACAGAGGTTTGGTGTGCCAACCCGAAGACGCATGTGAAGCATTCGGCCTCCCATATTTCATAAATTTGGTTTGTTTTGCTTCGTTCTATCTACTAGTTTTTTCTTTTCTTGACTTAATTCATCGATCAACAAGTTGAATATCACAGACTCATTTCTTTAATTTTCTTTTCTTCTTCTTCAACTAACACGGTTACGCTTATTAGAAAAATCCTTCTCTACAAATGAAATATGGTATTGGCATCTATTGCTCTAAACTGCATCCAACTAACCAAATAATTCTGCTGTAAAAAATTATGATCCTACTGCCAGTTCATAAATGACCAATTATGTCATTCTCTTTTAACATATAGTTTTTATTTTTGATATATTCACTAATTAATGTATCTTCTTAGTTCATTTTCTTCAAGGGTAATGACCCGTAAAACAAACCCTATATATATATATATATATATATATATATATATATCCAAAGACAGATCTCATCACAGCATTTATAGTAACACAATAGTGTTAGCCCTAAAAGTGATCCCAATAGTCAATTCGCTACGCCCCTCTTCCAATCGCGATCTTATACTAAGAATAAGAAATTTTTAACAGCTCATTTTTCGAGAATAGAAAGATCTCTTTAATTTGGTCATTTAGAATCTAGGTTCTTCTACTTCACACACACACACACACACACACACACACATATATATATATATATATATATATATAAGCACAAATGAGATGAATTGAGTTGAACTAACTCACTTAAATTGGGAAAAATTAATAATTTAATTCATTTAACTAAGTTTATTCAACTCATTTGTCAATTAAAATAATAATAATATTCATGATGTATGATATCATTGGTACATGACATAAGTATTAACTCACAAATAGTTTATTCAACTCATTTATCAATTAAAATATCAAATAGTATTCATGATGTATGGTTTCACTAGTACATGACATAACTAGCCAAAAGTAAAATCTGCAAACTTATCCTTTTGTTTGCAATACTATATAGAAATCAAGCTTTTAAAAGGAATTTTGAAACTTCTTTAAGGAAGTTTGGACTTGCATGTTAGAAGGTGAGAGTTATATATATATATTTTTTAATAAACCAAACATCCAATTGGAATATCTTAAAAGGGAATATATTATTTTTACTATTTTCTTATATTTTTCGTATTATAACATAAAACTTTTTACCTTTTTTTCTATTTTTAAAATATTTAATATTTTATAAATTTTAAGAATTATTTTTTCTAAAGTTACGTTGACCATAAATATAATTCTCTCGTTTTCTGTTATATTAATAAAATTAATTGATAATATAATTAAAAATATTTTTTATTTTCTTCTTCCTTAATATATATAATTTTAAAATGAAAGAAATACTATTTTTATTTTCCTTAAACTTTTCAGCTTCATGAACTTGAAGATTTCTTTTTCAAATTGACAATTATGACACTGTTCTATACGTGTATTTTTTTTTTCTAAATTATTCTATACTTCCTTAATTTTATAATAATTGTCCTATTTACTTTTTTTATGAGTATTGAAATTTTGATAAATTTTATAAAAAAAATTAAATAAAAGGTCACAAATAACTTTAATCGAACTTGATGGAGAAACTGACATTGAATTAAATGCATTGACCTTTTCTTCCTTCCCTTCTCTCTCTTTCCTCATTCTTCTCTCTATTATATCCATAAAAAATGAAGCACTTTATGTTTAACGTCAACCTTTTTTTTTTTTTTTAGAAAACAACTTCGTCAATATTGGTTCAAGTGTTTAGCTATGAGTTTTAGAAAGTTAATGTCTTTAATTAAATAGCTTAAATTAGAGGTAGAGTGGAAAAAAATCATAAATATTTTTTAATTTATTTTTTTTTTAAAAAAAATTAGAGCAATTGTTGCATCGGAGGGCCACCTATATCCTTTCAAGAAGGAGAGAAGATACTTTTTTCCATTCTTTTTACTGCTTGGCCGTCCCACGGTCACCACTAAAACGTCGGTGTAGAGTGATAAGATTTTTTGACAGCTCATCACATGAGTCCATTTGTTTTACTGGATAACCAATAGACACCTGACATGTGGTGTATGTATATACACTTACACGTACGGTTATTAGGTCGTGTTAAATATATAAATTGTTTTTTACTGTTGAAGCAAAATATGAAATAGCAGAATTTCAGGTATAGATAATTGGTTTAAAAAAATATTTATTTGAAGATGATGTATATTCACTATTGGCTATTAGTTTTGTGTCTATTTGCTTAGAAAAATCTGTTATACACAAAAATATGTTACTTTTTACTCTCTCTCTAATATGTGTCTCAGATCAAAAATTTTTGTTTATTTTTATTTGTTCTTTTTGTAAATTCAATAATAATTTTACAAATACTTTTATTTCAATTAGTACAAGATTTTATATCCGATTTTTTCCCTAAAATTTATCCTAAATTTTCTCTTGAAGTGCGGTTTTCCTTTCCATCACATATATATATGCTCAAAACTCACTATTTGCCCATTAAAAATTCTAAATTATCTCTTTTTCTATATTTTTCTTTAGTCCCATAATTAAATATGTCGATTGGGCTCAATTAGTTGGGCACTAACACTATCGTGCTCAAACTTAGCCCGATTTGGTTGGGGCTTAAGAATACTGAGACCAGCTCGTCTCACGTGGGCTCCGGTTGAGCAGGACTAGCCCCATTTTTTTCATAAAAATTTTTACATTCCACATTGTATAAGAATTGTTTTTGTTCACCATAGATGGATTTTCTAGTTTTTTTTAGAGCGATAGTTAATATTATATTTTAAAAATTTTTTAACTAGTATTTAAATTATAAAATTTTCTTAATTATAAATATAATGTAAAAAATAGTTAATTGTGCTATTATTGCATATAAATATAATAATAGTATTATTGTATAAATACTCTATCCGTTCATAATTGAATATTTATATATATTTTTAGAATGTCTATAATTGCATATCTATTTTTCTAAATAGTTATATCTTTTATCTAAACTTTTAAAATCAACCTCTTTAATTTAATGAAAGTAAAATTAACATGTGAGTCTTATCACTAATCTCATCAATTAATAAAGATATTATAAAATTAATGAGGGTAAATGTGATAAATTGAGTAAATAAAAAATCTTTAGTAAATTTTATACAAAATTAAAATTAGACATTCAATTATTATAGATAGTAAGAATATATATTGATAGGATTATATATGTATATAATATATGATAAAATTATAATACGTGTAATATATTTCATTATATATGCAGCTGAACTTAGAACAAGCCTAACTTAGGCAATGTGAACTTAATTCGGGTTTCAAAATGAAACCGGACCGAAACGGCTAGATTTAGCCCAAGTTCTTGAGAGTCTACCCCTAATTACCAAAAAAAAATTTTTAAATTATCATTTCAACTATTTCTTTGTATCCATCTTGAATTTTCTCAATCTTAGCTGCCATTGTGACCTAAGTAAGTATTACTGTATTTTTTTGACTGGGAGTAGTGTGCTTTTATGAGAGTATGATTTAAGATGTGATTGGATAAAGTTTTGAAGTTAAAATTGTATATTTTAAATTTTGTAAAAGTGAATTAATTATGAAATAAAAAATAAGAATTAAAATAAAGGATTTTAGGGGTTCGAAGCTTAATGTAAATGCACCAACGGTTCATATTCCTTTTGCATGCCAATACCAACGTGACTGTCGATCTTCCCGGAGCAGTGATTGGAGTTAATCGAAGCACATTAAGGAAAGATTATTGATAGGAGTCATCGAGGTATCACTCCGCGATTTCTTCCTTGGAACTGTGAGCTTTTTTTCCTTTCGGTTTGCAGCTATGGCCAAGAAGAAGAATCAAAGATCAGCCTCACACTTCTATGAAAACGATGAGGAAGAACTGCTAAACTTGCAGAAAAAGAGTAAATTCTCTCATTCTGCTTCGAAACGTGTCATGAGAGTCCAAAAGATGAAGGTAGACACTGCAAGAGCTGATGAAACTGAATCCAAATTCAGTGAAGAAGAAGTATCTTCAGAACCAGAAAGTCAACAAGCTGGACAGTTTACAGTAAACCGTGCTCGAAGATCCCTACAACCTTGGGAGACTGATCCACGCTGGATGGAGCTAAGAATTCAAGGGCAGAAGCTGTTTCTGAAGAAGGTGGCATTGATGATTGAGCAGTTAGATCTTATAGAGGAGCTAGTGAAGAATCGTGGTGATAAAAAGCTTCCTTGAGGTAGGCTTTCTTTTCTTAATTCTCCTTTTACATTGTGAATCTGGATTTACGATTTGTCTTATGTACATTCAATTTTATCGTCGCATAAGTATTAGTTGTTCACTAAGCAGAAGTTGAGGATAAGAACTCAATTTGGTACTATACATCTGCTTCATATCAAGATTTGATTTGAATATTCCATTGCCTCACTCAACTTCTAAATGTTCAGCAAGCAGATTGATGGGGAAGTTTATGATGAAGTTTAGAGCAGTTGAGGTGGTCTCGACATTGCAATATATATTGGATGCTTTGTGGTTCTTATTTTGAAACATTTGGTCCTGTTTTTGTTTTTGGGATATTTGTTTAAGCTTCTGCAAACCAGTTATTTAGTCTTTTTTGTTTAAACTCTGTTGGTTTTAATTGATTCTTAGATGACTAATATTCCTCGGTAAGTTGCAGTTTCAACAATACTAGCAGTGATCCTTTTTATGGTGCATGTTAAACCTTTAAAAGCATAAAATCTTGAAAGTTTACAGTTCCGTTGTAGTTTGTAATTTGATCTGTCGAGAGTCCACCAAACATGACTACATTCATGATATTCTACTGGGGTTGTTTTAACTAGATATACAAAAAATATACTTATAAACAACGTAAAGTTCTCGGACGGTTCACTAGCCATTTTTGTTCTGCAGGTAGCTTCCTAGGCTTCCTATTTTCTAAATGTTCTCTTGGTTCTTAAGCCCACCTCTCTTTTTCTGGTCCTTTTCCCATTAGTTATTTACAGAAAGAATTCTCTGATACTGGTGCACATATTTGGACCTCTTTACCTCAGTTCTAGACAAAGAAACATCCAGAAACTTTTCCTGTCGTTCTTTCTATAAATAAAAACTCCTTTTGCAACAACTTTTGAATCTTCTTATAGATAGAAATGCCAGATCTATGAACGAAGTTAATGAGGAGTGATGTTCAATGGTATAGTATGCTTGACTATCTAGTACTACATTGTAAATGAGGGATACACATACAGGAATGTTTCTAATTTCCCGTAGCAGGAATTCCAGTAGTAGTATCACCAATCATATAATGAGTTCCTTTTGGAATAGCAAAACCAAGAATTAATGAATAATCAATCAGCACAAAGCAGATCAACAAAATGTTAGTAGTACTAATATGGGGTGTAGCCAGCCACAGATGATTCGTGCAGGGACTGGCAATTTGGCACAGCAAGAGATGTTCAGAACATGATGAGTTGACAGTATATTTAAACCTTAAGATAATGGTTAATGATGGTCTCATCAAGCCTTGAAGCCAGAACGAGGATTCTTACACGTTTCGCTATCGATGAAGCAGTCAAAACTTGCCATTGCCACCCACATGAAAACACTACTGTGTATCGCTAAGCCTCAGTCATGCTTCTTCCGGGAAAGAAGAGCAAATGCACAAACAGGATAGCCCACAAATTAAATAACATGGAAGCAGAAGACGGGAGAGGGGATCCGTAAGAAAACTGCGAAATCAGTTTAACTGAAAATATCAAGAGACTATGAGATGTGGTATACGACACTTACTCTCAACTCTCAACACGATCGAGTCGGCTGATCTCAAATTGGATCTAAATATTTTCCAGTCTAGCAGGGCATATCTTTAGTAATGCAATTTACTACTTACCTTTAGGGCTCAGCTGATCGAGTTTGGCAAGATCAATGGAGTTCACAACCCTACATAGGGCCGGTCCAATTATATATAGGACTGTAATTATATTTATTAACATTTGCATGGTTATTTCGTTTAGAAATTCTTCAACTATATATAGAGATATTCAAATGATCATGATGTAAGCTTCAGTAGCTGCTGCTCTTTATCCATGGATATGCCCGATATTTGAATAGGGAATACTGAAACATTTTACACGATATTTTTTTATAATTTTAACTTTTTATAATATTTTTAGTTTTTAAAAAATAATTTTGGTAGTGCGTTAAGCAACCCAAAATGTGGGTTGGGCCAAAAGCTGGCGCAACAAAGTTTTTTTATTTTGTTTAATTTTTTAAACATAATAAAAATGATTAATAAATAATTGTTTATATTTTTAATTATTATTTTTTATTTTAAGTTTTTATAATTTAATTACAATGATCTAAAATTAATTTGAAATATTTAATTACAATCAATTATAATTTTTATTATCTAACTTTTTTATCTTAATTTTTAAAAATTTAAATGGGTAATGAAATTTAATATCGATACAATTTAGATGAAATGATAAATTTTAACCGTATATTATATCTCACTATATAGTGATTATTAGAAAACGAATGAAATAAATATCACATAGTAAATTTAAAAATCTTATAAAGGGTTTGAAGGACAAAAACATCGAAATTATTTTAAAATTATTTTATATTAGTAAAATCATCCTATATTTAGTTCTTGTGTATTTGAATTTAGTAGTTATATTTACTGCATGCTGAAAAAAAAGGAAAAACATTTCCTTTTATTGACACTTGTAAGTAAATCGATCACTGAATTAAAAAATAATCAAAAGGAAAAAAAAATCAGAGAACGCTAAAGAAAATAAAAGAGCAAGCTGAGAAAAGGGGAAAAGAAAAGTGGTTTCACATTCACCAAGTGTTTCTCTTGCAAACAGCTAACAACCTCAAACAAGTAATGGTTTTGCTTATATTGTGGAGTCATTGCTTTGTATAATGTATGTATATATTGACCAACAAAAAGCCTCCAAAATAGGTAAATGAATAATAAAGAAGTTGAATTAATGATTTTGCTCTTTTGATTCCTATAATTTTGCAATATTATCTTTGGTATCTATTGTGTGAAGGAAGATGGCATCTGTCAAAGAAACCCGCCCAGATACAACCACTGCGAGTCAAGAAATTTCCAAAGAAGCCGAAAAGGTAAGTTTGATCAGTTAATATGTATATCATAAACACACTTTTGGTTGATGGAAATAAAAAATATACATAATTATTTTGCATACCTTCGAAGCAACAGGATACTTAACTCGTCGATAGATCCTTCATGATGGAATATGTATAAATGAAAGTGGTTTTGGTCTTAATTGTAAGTGTCTGTATATTGATGATCAGCTTGTAGGTAAAGTGAGCCACGATCAGCTTTGCGATACACTACACGAAAAGACGCAGTACGACGAAAAGGAATTGGAAAAGGACCTTCTTGCTGCTTCTGTGTCTGAGGCCGAACAGCAGCTCCGAGCCGAATGATCTCTCTATCTTCACCATGCCCTTCAAAATCATGCTTAGAGTAAGTACAATAATTGGCTCCGTAGGGAGCCTTGCCAAATCTTTCTTTTCTTGATTTTAGTTTGATGATCTTTTGTTTGTATAGAAATATTGCAATGTACTGAAAGGACAAAATTGGAAATCTTTAGATACGTTGTTCCAACTTTTACATGCAATCAAATTGGAACATTTCTTTTGAAATAGGAAAGTAATAATCATTAGTTTAATAGTTCCCGCCAATATTCTTTGAAAGTGATTTTTTTTAGATAATCTTAGTGAGAGGAATCATTTTAAATCCTTTATCTTCCGCATCAATTAGGTAATTATTATATGATGGAGAAGTTCCAATTTTAAAGATTTTTAACAACGAAAAAGAAAATACAGTATCGAGAAATTGATTTTAACCTTTGTAATGATAATTCATGAAAAATTGATTAAAGGGCCATCTTCATTTGTGATATCCTTCACAACTTTCCATATGTATTGTTCCGTATGGCAAGGTCTGTGCGTATCCATATCTGTGGACAGAAGCAAATACAAAGAAATATATAGAGAAATCCCTATGGTGGCGCAGGTCGTTTTCTACCTTTCAGCA
The DNA here is from genome assembly GCA_030512225.1 of Rauvolfia tetraphylla. Classification (NCBI taxonomy): domain Eukaryota; kingdom Viridiplantae; phylum Streptophyta; class Magnoliopsida; order Gentianales; family Apocynaceae; genus Rauvolfia; species Rauvolfia tetraphylla. Next base: position 37,057 of record JAJQKT010000002.1, read on the forward strand.
TCAAGAAAAAGACCGAAAGAAATATAACAGTGAATAAGAAAGGTCGCACAGGGGGACCATTTTGAGTGGCTTCTATTAAATATGTTATCCTCTAGGTTCCTTAGATTTGCCAGCGGAACCCACAAGTCCTAAAATAATTGTCTGACCAAGTGGCCAACATGTGTTTTGAGTTAGAAAGATGATAGTGTGGTCATTAGAGTTGGTGTCAACAGATTCTTGTTTTAGCTTTTGAAGATTTTGGCCACTCGAATGCACAGAACATAGGTACCCCAAGTGTAGGATGGAACCCAAAACCCGTTGTGGGCATGAAGAAGATGATGTCGATCACCACTCCAGCATCGTACAATAAGAGTCAACTCAATTATTTTGCACCAAGCGAATAGGATTGCTGCGAAGTTGGCTGTTGAAATCAGGGACAATCAAGGGTGAAGCGAGATGGGATAAAAATGTATGGATTTTCGAATATTATATTTTTATAGTTTGATTTTTTTTTACCTCTGTTATGATTGATATACTTACAAACGAGTTATTTTTCGTAAGTAAAGGACTTAATTTCCACATATCAACATTGTGGAAAAAGAAATAGAGGATAAGAAAGTAGCTCCTAGCATTTTTCAATAGTTATATAGGACCAACAAAAATGCTCTATAAGTCAGCATCATGCTTTTAACTACAAGAAAAAAGGAGTCGGAACCAAGCACGGTGAATGGATAGGTATCCGACATCGGAGGACCTTAGACACGGTGCAATTTGCCATCAGATTTGCTGTTGCCTCTAAATTCACTCTCTTGAATGAATAGATGGGACCAAAATAAACACCAGAGAAGCATGTGGATGATCTGATTATCATCATGTTAAAATCACAGAAGAATATCGAGAATGGTTAATTGAGTTTGCAGTAGGCCAAAACCCTGGGGCTAAATCTGCTTTTTCTTCAGTTTTGGCAATTTCTGAATTTGATTCCAAGATGATCATAATGGGAGTTATAAACTGTTCCATAGTTAATATTATTGGGTTATGAACAAGTACTATGAGTTATTATTGATTGAAACTGATAACTAAAATCAGCTTTACGGTTTAAAATGTAAATAATTCAAGGTTTTTGGAATGACAGTGTTCATGTCTAAAACAGTTAACACTGTCCCGGTTATAGGTATAAACTGCTTTTATGAGTTTGATGGATTTGCAACTACTTTACACACACATTTAAAGAAATCTACGCCGGTGGGGAGGGGACGATTGATACACGGTCATCATTGGCATGTAGTCCCGGGCTTTCGGACTGCAGCCTAGACTTTGCATATCATTAATTCTTTACAAATGGTCATCAATATCGGTTTCCAGTATCTATACCTTACCAGATAATCTTGATTTATAATTGAACTTCATCAGCCAAAGATCATCCGGCAGATGATCCATTATCGTTGCTCGGCGGTGCAAAGGTGTGATTCTGCTGTGCCATATTAGAACCAAAGCCAAAAATGCTTATTGGCTGTAAGAGAAATAAAAGATATCAGCGTTAGCATGTGCCGTGATTAATTTCACATCCTTCTTGTGCAAGACAAACAAAATCAATATGTAAAATGACCTGAGAAGTGCTTTGCATAGGATGGAATCCCATGTAACTTGCATATTGCTCAGAAAAATTGGAATTTTGAAACTGATTTTGATAGTTAATGGGATTTGTCACTGAGGTTGGGCACCCTGCAGCTTGATTTGCTGCAGGAGCTACTGTCATTGTCTGATCAACCAGCGGCAATCTTGATAGATGCATTGGATTGGGAATAGAAGGTAGTGTCGGTGGGCTGATTCCCATGCCTAATCGGGACATATAGTGCTGAACACCAGGAAACATCAATGGTGCCATTCCACTTCCCATCCACATCATCTGGGATGTACATTTACAGAAACAATAACTTGAGTCTACTCTGAAATGACTGCTAATGTTGTCCTAACAATGTGCAATTCTGCATACCTGAAGTTGTAACTGAAGTGACTTCATGTACTCTATTGCTTCATCTAGCATTGAAGCTTTATCTGACTGGGGAAATGGAGGGAAAATGAACAGAATCAGAATCCCGTTAGAATGAAGAAGCATTAGTAGCTCTGCGGTATTTTCGAAGTAGAGAGGAAGAAAAGTAATCCGAAATCAGTGCTGCAATATTCGATGCACTGAAGTCAAAATAAACCACTTCCGTCTTGTCACTGAAGTGCTATCAACCAAATTAACTTTGTTGCTATTGCTTCATAACAGCCAGTCAATTTATTGGGACATCATGACGTTGCATAGAATAAGCCACGTTCTTATCTAGTCATCTATTTTCTGATCTCAGTCTCAAAATACTTCATGATCCTTTTCAAATTTTACCATGATAATCAATTTCCTTTTGTCATAAACAAAGAATTAGAATAGAAGCTTTAATCCCAAGTTTCCTGCATTACCTGCTTCTGGTAGTATATTGCAATTTGCGAGTTCTATTCTCCAAGAATACAAATATTGTTTAGGCCAGATGTAAAAGTCTAGAAATACAAGATGCTCGCATATACGGATATTTTGGAATTTGAGTGGTGGACAAGAGACTAGGAGAAAGATGATTATGGATATATTTGACAAAGTTAATTACAAGCAATTCTACGATGATCATTTATCCTAGACGGAAACAGGATACCTTGTTTGAGTTAGGGAGGAGCTCCTGCAAAGCCTTCATCTTCTCATTGATTCTGTCCCTCCGCCTCTGCAAAAGGAACATATGTTATTTCAAGCATCGTAAAATGATTTGTATAATTATCACATCAACTCAAGGAACGCTACCCTCTCTGAGAGATTATGAACTTCTGCTGCTCGGCTCTTTCGGGCAGTCCCAGATTTTGAGGCCGGTTTCTTTCTTGCTTGTGACTCCAAAACTGCAGCCTGACAAGAATTATACAAGTTTCATGCTGGTTAATTCAGAGAAACATCAAACTTTTCTTAGCTGTCACGTAGTAGGCCTAGAAAGAGAATTAAAGTTGACGGGGATTACCTCACTTTGGCACTCTGAATCTTCTCCATCTCTGCTTTTTCTTTTAAGGGAATCAGTGCCAATACGCGTTCTGCCAAAACTAGTACCAGATCCACCTGAAGAAGACGTAATTGCCAGTTCATGTGTCTCTCTTTCACTTCTTTCATTTTGAGAACCTAATTTTCCGCCATAATCCTTCACCACTGTTGCAGATAAACCATTATTACCCATCCCACAGCTCGAAGCTCGGCTTGTGTCAGCGTCCGTCGCTACTTGATTACTGCCACAATGACTGGAGCCTACTGTCCTCATCGAATACTCTCTAATCTCACCCATGATCATATTGCTTGGCTTGTGCCCGTTCGAAGATCCCAAGTCAGCCTTCATAGGTGAAGGAACATTAGGGCATTTGCTAACACCGCTTACGTTATTAGACTGCTGGGGTGAAGTGAAGGTTTGAAATCTTGGAGCCAGCAATGGATTTGCTCCAAAATTCGATGGACCAGTCCTGCACAACTTATTGTCATCCAATTGCTGGATTTGCTTATGAGCGTCCACTGGATTTGATAGTGGAATTTCAGACAAGAAATTGGACGAAAATTCCTTTTCAAAGGGATCATCAACTTGACAATGAATCCGGGACACTGTCTCATTGTCTTGAATCAAACTAGCTCGATTTCCACAAGAGCTTGTGCCTTGGATTGTTGATTGATCTTGTTTGTTAACTTGTCTGGAATCAGTTGGATCAAAGCCTGTTTTTCTATGAGTCTGGCTGTGCAATACCACCTGTCCATTTTCCCACAAGAGCTCCACTAGCTCATGGTCTAGTCTGCAGTATTTCCAAGGCAAATATTTCTACTTCAAAGAACTAGAAACACAATATACACAACTTTCTTTCAAATGCATTTCTACCATGTTTTTAGGGGGAAGAGAGAGAGAGAACTAACCCAAAGGGCTTCTTCTGATGGAGTACAGGGAGTTCAGCTTCAATGTTCCAATCAGGAAAGCAGGGATTCATAGCTCAGAACTTCTGCTCCTCACAGAAGGAGAAACAGAATTTTCAGTTATATAATTAAACAACAGAAACAGTGTCAGGCCATAACTATGCCAATATATAATATATTACATAGGAAACAGTAATTAATTACTAAAATAAGTTAGTCCTTTTTCTCAAGAAGGAAAGCGGAAATGATTGGAACTTAAGTATCTACTTCCCAAAAGAAGAAACTATAACTAGACTAACTGGAACCTTATCCTATCAGGAGAAAAAAGAGAAACAAATCAAATAGAATATGCTCTCCACCACTCGTAGCAGTTCCAAATTCTGTATTAATTATGACAATGGCGGCTGAATTCAGACAAACCCATATGAAAGAAAGAAGCCATGAAAGACAGGGAGAGATGAAAAGAATCAACAAAACCAGCGCATGCTGAAAAACCCACCCCAAGGAAAGAGCAGAAACGTGCTAAAACTACCAGAAAAGAAGGGTTGAAGAATAAACAAGAAAAGCTGAAGCAGAAAAGAGAAGAGAGATCAGATGTGTTAGCAGAATCATGGAAATGGAAGCCAACTCACCTCGGAAAACACAAAGCCTCTTGTGCTTCACACATTCGAAAGAAGAATCACCGGATTGCAATTCATAAGAAGAAACAGAAACAACCTCTCCCTCTCTCTTACCCCCTCTCTTTCTCAAAGGAACAGACACTAGTGGGCAAAGGTGGACCCCAGTATGTCAACTGGGGCTGTTGTGACAACGAGGGCGATGTCAGATACAAACGGCGAAGACGTATTGGTTGTAGTTTTTTCTGTGGGTCCGGGGAATTGCTGCCTTAGCTCGCTGAAATCCACGACTTCTCTGTCCTTGAAGTCGTGATCTCAAACCTCAAAGCCGTGTTGCCACGTACACGAGAACAAGCGCCAAGTTTTTCCACACACGGAGGAATACTGGCAAAAAGTTAACCCAGCAAAAGCAAACACTGATAAAAAGGCTGAGAAATGAAAATGAAGAAAATTTGGACATTAACCATCTTTTGGTTCTATTTTGTTTACGAGACTATGAAACTTTTGTCTTTTGCATTCTGTCGGCATTTGGTAAATAATTTTCTTTCACAAGAAAAGGAAATAAAGATAGGGACACACGACCTATTAAAAGAAAAACAAGTTCTATGAAACATCTTTCCATTTTTTTTATAAAATAAAAAAAGGTACCATAAAACACCCCAAAAAGAAAAAATAAAAAATAGAAAAAAAAGTGTAGTAGTAAAAAATTAGTTGTTCATGAATTGGAAAATTTTCTATCAATTTCCAGCGTTATATTTTTACAAGTAGTGTATGCAATATTATTTATCTTATTAAAATTTTATTATTTCGTTTAGCTGACACTGTTCATTTTTACAAGACGTTTGGCAAATTTGTCCGCTTATGATTTAGCTCAATTAGTTCTTTCAATCTGTCCATCCATATAACGTATGGACAGAAACCTTTTGTTTTGTGATCATTAATGCTGCTCTAACAGATGTATGAGATGAATTTTTCTCTCTTATAAAAAAAATTAAAATTGTGCAGTGCTATTTATGTTAAAGTACAACTTCCTTATATCGTGTGGCTAAATTATAAGAATATTTTTATCAAAAAAAATATTCATTCTGATAGAAAAATTTTGAAGTCGACCTCATAAATGTAGGGATAGGGAAATAAAAATTTGATCACATTATATAAAGCATGTTGAGGCTATCATAATAGCGAAGAACAGTGAGTTAATTTCGTAGCTTATAATTATAAAACATGGATTCAAGATTTGAGTTGAGAGTGCAATACAAAATCTATAATGAACAAATGAAATAGCAAAGGGATTATAATCTGCCTCTGGAGCCTACAATCATAAATTCTCCACTGGGAAACCTATAACAGGTGTAATTTCTTCTGCCATAGCGCGAAGTTCATCTGTTTCTTCCCGACTGAGTCTCCACCCAAGAGCGCCAGCAAATTCCTCGGCTTGTTCTGCATTTTTAGCCCCGGGGATTGCTATGACATTTTCCTGAGCTATCAACCAGTTGAGGACAACCTATGTATGGACGGAATCAAGAGTTCAGAATTATCTTCTCATAGACAAGAGTCACTGGGGCGAAAACTTCGACCAATAGAATGTTCGTGCTCATATCTTGTCTCCTTGATGTGCGATAGCTGTGAAACTAGGGTTCCTTAATGAAAAGGAAAGTGTGAAGTGCACATTTATCATTCAGAATCTTAGGTTGGACCATTTTACACGTTGGAAATGTGATTTTTTATTTCCCATGCATATCCAGAGAATACTAACGATGAGGACCACGGCTTTATATCCGACCAACTTTGCTAGCATGACAAGAGCAAATCAAACTTGAATTGATTGTGAAAGGAAGAACATAAATTAAGAAATGAACTCGTGATTGGCAAGGAACCTGCGTTGATGTTTTCTTATAGCGCCGTCCTATCTCCTGTATTCTGTTTATTAGCGGTTGTAGCTGCATCAGCGTGTAAAAACTTGAGAATTTGAGCCAGCGTTGAAAGCAATTTTTCGCATCTAAAAGAACCTTACTTTGGTAAGGTACTCAGGAGTGTAAATCCGGCCCCGAGGACCAGTGGGAGGATTTTCAGGAGTGTACTTCCCTGTCAATGCACCTGCAAAGACACAAAACTCTGATTTTAGGTTCTCACCATATTATCTTTCAATATTAAATAAACTCTGGTTTTCTCTTCAGATTGGATCAATGACAAAAGAGGATGTATTCATTTCTAGGCCCCAACAATCCCCACTCAACTGTCCTGTCCCTTCCTTTTCTTGAAGTTTCCTGCAAACTAAGCCACTCGGACATCTACAATAGATGGCAGCACTTAATACGTTCAAGAAACAAGGATTTCAACTATTGCGTCAGCAGGGGGTTTCGGCAAGACAACAGAGCCATCTTATTTAATCCGAACAGTTACATGAACTATAACGCGCTAATTAAAATGAATCACATTGATTGCTTCTCATGTTTCTCTCGCGACATTTGACACAGCTGTGATACTGAAGGATTTCTCTGGGGTCGGTCCCTCTTCTCTATTGTTTTTATTCTATTAACAATGAACTCCATCATGCATGAACATTCTTCCTAGAGGTTTTGCAGAATCAGACATAAGAGAAATAGAAAGAACAGTTTCTCTTTCAGCATTGGCTCGGATTCTGCTTGACTATGATGGGAAAAAAATGAAAAAACAAAAAGATATATTTGATTTGAATAATTTCTACTCTAAGTAACAGAACATAATGAAGTTGTTATGACCATTTCTTCACCCTACATGCTGCAATATACATTTGTCGTTGTAATCTGACTTACCTATTTCTAGAGAAAACCATCTACCTTCAATTAATCTCAATGTGATCTATATAAAATAAATAAATACATTGCATATGATAAGTCTTCTTATTCTCTTAGTTTGGTTCTGTCATTAACAATTAGTAACTAATAATGGTGAAGCCTCTAAAAAAAAAATAGACAAAAATTAATTGTCCTTCCGGAGCTCTGTAAACCTCTAGGTTTTGAAAATATGCGTCCAATTCCTAAGTCCTGTAATATAGAGTTTGATCTGACAATAGTAACCTATATGTCCTCCTTGGTCGTCAGGACTGTCAATCGGGCTGGATGAGCCGGGCTTTGTTAAGCCCGAGCTTAGCCCGATTGACAGCGGGCTGAGAAAATGTGAGCCCGATTTTTTAATAAAAATAATATTTTTTAATAATACAATAATAATATTATTATAATAAATATGCATAAAATATATATATAAATATATTATTTATAGAAAATTTACGGGTCGGGTTAAAAACGGACTGAGCCTATCTTAGCCTGAGCTCGGCCCGAAACCTTATTCGACTGCAAAAATTAGCCCGAACCCGTAATTAAACAGGCCGAACGAGCCTGTCTCGGGCCGGCCCAGCTCAATTGACAGTACTAGTCGTCTGGCAGTAGTTGCTGCAAGGAGGACTTCATATTCTTATGACAAGAAAATGGTTATCTGGTAGCAGTACACTCTGAACACTACATTTACTAGAAATATTCTTCGCATGTAAAAGAGAGTAAATGAATAAAGGTATACCGCAGAATTGAACGTTCTTAAAATCTAATATGAGCTGAAAAGGTATAAGTAGTTGGTAAAAAAGCTTTTCTTGAATCATACTGATTTTCTTTTCTAGTTTATTGACTAATATGAAAAGTAGAAGAAAAACGTTGGACAAGTTTCATAGTCTCCATGGGAATAGCAATTAGCCATTAAGTAAGTTGGATTTCAGGTAAACCTGGGGGAAAATGTATATAAAATTTAAGTCGAGGAAAATGTATATAAAATCTAAGTCAAGCAAAATGTATATCATGTCCAAAAGGAAAAAACATTAAAGGGCCATAAACAGAATGGAGAGAGTTTTGTTGCCGTCCAGCATAGTAGGTAGACATCTGATAGGAATCAAGGTGGAAATCAAGATGTCATCTATAGAGGACCATTGACAAGAGCACAAGCAAGGAAGCTTTAAGAGGAAAGGAAAGTATTTCTCCCAAAACACTTGAACCTTTCCCAGTCTGGAGGCTTTGAAGAGGCTAAAAGGGAGTTTTTATACATGAAGATCTAAGTTGGAAGCCTTGGAAATGCAAAAATGAAAGAACTCAAATCGAGTGACAAAACAGCTAAGGAAGAAAACCTGGTTGCAAATGCCACTTGCCCTCTGAAATTTAGTGGGTAAAGAGAATCTGGGACCAAGTGGCACCATTTGGTTCGGGCAGAAAAATCCCTGGTTTGATTTTTGCTCAGTTTTAACGGTTCCAAGTGTTTTAACTTAAAGTTTTAGCTTATTTGTGATGTAATCAAGTTGGTTTAATCCCCAAAACATTTACGATTAGTAAGCGTAATAATTTTAGGGTTACCCATGTATTTAAACTCTAATTGTGAGAGAAACTCATTAGCTTATCATTATTGTTGAATGAACATGAATGTTCTTGAGAGCTTGTAGAGAACCTCTCCTTGCCTTTTCTTATCTTGACTTATCAAGGGTTTGATCCACCCTTATGGTGTCTCTTAGTTAGGGTTCTTGTTCATTCAAGGGTTCTAGTGGATCAATTCATTCTTCCATCTCAAATAGGGTTCTAGTTGCTTGTTCTCCCAGGGATTTTATTTAGATTGAAGTTTGGGGCATCCAAATACTATGATTGGGGTTCTATCTGTTGAGAATTAAGGTGGCATAAGTAGTGAATCGAATTGCTAAACAAAAAATTAATACTCCACTAAACTCAACTCTTACTTACAAGGCACCTAACACTCACACTTAGAGTGTATTTAACTTCTCACTAGACACTCTAGCACAAAAAACTCTGACTCTCTTATTCTCTCTTATTTGCTCACTCAATGGAGCACCTCACACTTACTTACATTCTTCACTCTTTCTTGCACACAAGCTTCTCCTAAGCACTAGCCTATTTATAGGTCTTGATTCACCAACTTTGGCAAATTCTAGAATTCTCTAATTGCTTCTTACTTCAAAAGAATTCTAGATATTCTTTGAGTAAAAAATTATTGCTCCAACTTTCTTGAACCTTCTCCAACTTTCTTGAATATTTTAGAATTTTCTTGAATCTTCTAGAGAGTTATGGATGGCTCTCAACACTATCTTCTAACGTAGGGTTCTAATTGTGTGTTTGGAGGAGACAATTCTTTGCTATCCTCCTTGAGTTCTAGTGGCTTAGCTCCTGGGGTTTTCGGGGGGTCTTAAAATTGTGGGTTTCGGGGATTTCCTTTTGTGGCATCTTGGGGTGCTTCCTATCATCAATTTCACTTGTTTTCCATGATGCTTATCAACATCTCACGTAAAATGTGGAAGGAATGGTATGCTTTCCTATTGAAGAGAAAAGAACAAAATAATACAACTGAAAATCATTAGTTCCTTGCTCATTCAGGATGTAAATAAGCGTATTTTACTTTCAGTAGGAAAGAATTCCCCTAGTTCTTCTTTAGATATATGATGTAGAAAGTAAAATAGAATTTTAAAAAATTTCTCTATAATCTGTTAAACTGATTTCTTATTATTATAGTCAAAGAATTTTGTAATGCAACTGCAAAAATCAATCTTATGTACCAACCCCATACTCGTGTTTGGAAGTAGCTGAACCAAAGAAGTTTGCAAGATCTAGAGGATGTGGTACAGGCAGGACAACTGGCTCAAAGTATGTTGACAGCCAGCCACAACATAGAGAAAACTCATGCTTTAGCAAAATAGTGTTTTATACAGTGTCTAGTTTTTGATTTCATATTCTTTTAAATTATTTTGAAATATTATTTGATAAAATAGTTTCCGATAAACACCTAAAATATTTGTGAATGTTGAACAGTGCAACACCGATGAGCAAAATCACAAATTGAAAAAAGAAGAGTTCACCTTGCGCAATGGGTGAATATGCAATCAGTGTGACCCCAAGTTCATCACAAGCAGCCTTGACACCTTTTTCCTCTGGAGCCCGATAAATAAGACTGTAATTCACCTGGTTTGAGGCAAGTGGGATTCCTCTCTTTTTAAGTTGCTCATATGCATTACGAAGACGCTTTTCTGAAATTGGAAACAGGTAATTTATCATGAGTTTGTGTGTCAAATGGAAGATAGAAAGCAAGTCATTACTAAAAATGGTCACATATTCATCTCTATTAGAACTTCAGAAAATTAGGATAATTGCATCATCCAAAGATTCATAAGTGTGGCAAAATTAGGAGTTTACCACTGTAATTAGATACTCCCACAGCCTTCACAAGGCCTTGTTCCATGGCATCTCCAAGTCCATCAATGTATCCTGAAAAACATTTTCTGGTGAACAAAACATGTCCTACACTTGTGGGAATCCAAAGTTAATACATCCTAGGTCTAAATGATGAAGTAAGAGTCAGAATTAACAAAAAGAACCTTCATTTCCCCATATTCCAGGCCTGAAAATTTAGTCAGAGAAAGTAATCAATATGTGAGTTAAAGAGATTAGTCATGGATAAAGAGTAGAAGCTAGAAAAGCAGACCAATGCAGCTGACACTCTCGCGGCCAAACCTCCATGGTAATGCTGCAAACTTGGTTGCGACAGCAACTTCCACATTTGGATCCTTTTCTTTCCTTTCCTTGATGAACCTTAATTAAGTTATCAATTTCAATAACAGTTAAGAGCTACCAAAAATATTTCAATTTCAAAAACGGTTAAAGACCACCAAAGATATAATTCCTTGCAGTGATTGGAGAAACTTGTAACTAACCTTCCTAGCAGTGCTTCAGAATTTATTGCACCGAAAGATGCCTGCTAGTGAAAAGATTAACGGCATTCATATCGTTACTCATCCATACATGTTTAGGATATTAACATCACCTGTACGTGCGTACTCCATATGTTTTAAACGAACAAAAAGTAAGAACAAAAGCCAACTGCAGACACACCCTTGAGCCATAAACTTCAGCAGTATCGATGAATGTTATACCGCAATCAATACTTCTATCAAAAGCTCCCTTAGCAGCCTTCATCTTTCTGTCTGTCATCATATGAAACAGGAAAGTCATTGAATTTGAACTGAGTAAGATCAACCACAAAGAAAAATGAAATGAACGCAAAGTCAGTAGAAAAAACATAACCCTGTTTTTTTCTTTTCTTTGTGTGTGTGTGTGAGAGAGAGAGAGAGAAGAGGAAAACACTATAGTGGAGCAGAAAAATGAACATTTAAATAAATACCTGCATGAAAAAATTAAAAAACAAAAAATCTCGAATATTCGGATTCTGGTTCAAATGATCTAGAATATGAAAATGAATGTATCTAGAATCCTCCAATAAAGTCCCAAATTCATTCGGAGAGCTCAAGCCTAATCACCTTGAGTATTTAATCTGAGGCACTTCAGATCTATACCATATATACTGGATGTCAAAAACATAAGAGATTCACTTTATATTCAGATATTAAAAATGCAGGCAAGAACACTCCCAAGAATACTGGAAGAAACGAAGTGAAAGCACAGTAAACAGGAAAGAAAATAAATAAGACATGACTCTTACCGTCTGAGAAGTAAAGTTCACAAGCTAATTTGCAGTAATAGGAAAACCTGGAGGCTTTGATTAGTGATTGGTCATTATCAGGACAATATTTTTAAAATTTGCAGCGTATATGGTGCCTATCGAAGATGATAGACACATAGCTAATTGCAGCTAAAAACTCAAGAATCATGATGAAGCAAGACGTAATAGAATAGCAAATAAGAGAATAATTCAACTTGTCAACATGCCAATTTTTAAGTAAAATCCCAGGAAAGCAAACAACATCTTGTTTCTCAGACAGAAGCTTTCATTATTTATCTACCATTAATTCTGTTTTCTGAAAATGAACAGCTTATTACGGAGTATTTTCACATTAACATTTTCTTCATTTATGATTTAACAAGTAAAAAGGAAAAAGAAAAAAAGAAAACCAAGATTAAATATTAAAATACTAGTTCACTATGAATCTGGAACTGCAAATATGGAGTAGACATTCAATGATAACTAGGTAAAACCGAAATGATAACGAAATCAACATTCAATGATAACTAGGCAAAACCGAAATGATAACGAAATCATGTACCTTTTTAATCTAAATGCTTGATTACAGCTCTTTAGTAATTTGCCAGTTAAACTATTGCAATATCATAAATTTCAAGCAAAGAGCAAGAAATGAATTTATTGCCCTTCCATTATCTAATCTAACAAAATTTCCCACAATTCGACAATTTCATCTTTCTAATTTGGTTCTTATGAGAAAGGGGGAAGAAAAAAAAAGAAACCTACAACTGTGGGAACCGACTTCAAGATACGAAGGCTGCAACTTACCATCCCACGCAAAATTGTTCCAGTAGCTGGTGTCACCCCATGACCAAGCTCCAATACCAAGCCTCGTGACCTTCAAATCAGAACCACCCAATTTCACCTTCTGTTCTTCATTGGTTTCCACAGCAAGTGCATCCTTAGAAGCAACTGTTCCGATTCTGAATGCTTTTGGCTGATTCAAGAAACTACAGAAGCATGCAGTGGCGTAATGCAAAGCCATGCTTTAGCCCCTCAGTTCTGCGTGTTAAAATTCCAACTGGGTCTCAAATTACCCCAGTAATTTTAGAGTAGATAATGGTTCTGATATAGAAAATGAGCCCTCGGCCACAAAAAATGGTTCTTCTCATTTTCGTATACTTGGAAGATGCTATATCATGGAATGGAACTGGTGTGTCTTTACTCTGAGTTGCAATATTTCTGGTAGGCTGACATCAAAGTGGCATTCTGGGCATCACACGTTTGACTCTCCAGCATCCTTTTTCTTTCTTTAACATTTTAGTTTGACTTCAACTTTGTTGACATACCATTTTGTTAACAGTAATCTCTACTTTCATGTCCTATTTGTCCATTTAGTCCCTTAGAAATTTGAGTTTACATATAAGGGTCCTTAATGGTATACTTTAACATTTTAGGTCTTTAAATTATGTACGATTACTATTTAGGTAATAATGTAACAGTTTACTGCCTTAATAATTTTCAAAACAGACATTATAAGTGCCTTGAGTCTATTTAGACAAGTTTTAGATAGGATAGGATAAATTTTAAATTTTTTATTGACTTTCATAAAAATTAAATTATATATGAAAAAATATGTAGATCTTATACCAGAAACTTTGTCTAGAGTTTCAAATTCAATTAGTGTCCAAATAGAGCTAAAATTTTAATGTTACAGAAGTCTTTTTAGGCATATCTTAGAGGAGATTTCCTTCGAATGGAGCATATGCAGTGCATGTGATCAAGTAAGGAATGCAGTCGAAGTGGTTGTATTGCCATACTTAGAAAGTTTGCAATAGCGTCCTTTTTTCTCCAAATCATATGTCAAGCACATGCCTCCAAAAAGTCCTAAAAATCCCCAAGCCAAAATCAAATTCACCATTAGTTTTTGGAGGATAAAGGAAGTTAAGTTGCATGAAAATGATTATTCTTTTGCTTAAACTAGTCATTATACATGTTCTGACTAGAATAATAGATATGACAAAAATAAAATAGACTTATTACTTATCCTTGTTTAGATTGATAGAAATAGAAGGAGAGGGTAGGGGGGATTAACACCCGGTTGACATATATATGTTCCCAAATCCTAGCTTTGAACAAATCCTTGCTTTTTCATGCCCTAAAATACAGAGCAAAGAGGCTGGCTATTGCCCACAGCAATCGATAAACCCCTACCTCCTCGGTTCCCTCCGTATTTGCAGTTCATTCTAACTGGACGAGGTAGTAACAGATCCAGCAGTTACTAGCAAAGCTACTGGACATCAATAGTATTGGAATTATGAGTATTCGGACTATAAAGGTTCCAATGAATAGTCACTCACTTTTGACAGTTATATGATGCTAGAAGATGATCTAGAATTGGGTTAATTGTGTTCAATAGAAGTGGACAGTAGGATGATTGTACCAGCCAAAACTCATTTACATTTAACTCTTACTGAAGTACATCATAGTTTGGTTGTACCTTCTATTATTCTTACTTCCGCAACTATCGATTTGTATGTTTACTCAAAGCGGTATCTGTTGATGAATGGTCCTTGTAAATGTTCCTCGCTTGCTTCATCTGCAAAGTCTATTCGAAAACATCTGGGTATTGAAGATGACTTTTTTTTTTCCTTATTAGAATGTGACGTTCAATTCTACATTTTTCCTCTTTTTTTCCTTTTCTTGGGGAACCAGAAATGGTTCCTCTTGATTTTTTTTTTTGGGAAAACCAGAAGGGTTCCCTTTCATTTTCTTTTTCCTCCCTTTTTTCATGGACATTTTGGCTCCACTTGTATGTAAAATTTAATTCAAAATTTGGATCTCTTGAAATTTTTTAAAATAAAATCAAGCAAGATTGAAGAGTGATGAGAGAATAAGATCAATTACTTTATCAGTTACTATATATTGTTTATCATCTAATATGGTATATACACTAACATATTTTAGAGAATTTTAAATCTTTAAAATAAGCTTAAATTTTAGAGAAAATGTTGAGAGAATTTTGAAACTTAGAGAGAGAGAGCTTTTATAAACATATTTGTTGACTTAGTACATCTATTATATTAGATGATAGGCAATGTATACTAGCTGATAGAGTAACCAACCTAACTATTTCATCACTCTTTAATCTCATTTAATTTTGTTTAAAAAAATTCTGAGAGATACACACATTGATTTAATTTTTTTCCCTTTTTTTTTTGTTTTTGATGGGAAACCAGCTTTGCTTCACTTGTATTCCTCTCTTTTTTCTTTTTTTATATTCCTCTTTTTTCCACTTTTTTAGGATTTTATTTTTATTTTTATTTTTATTTTAGATCTATAAGTATGTTGAATTTTTTTAAGAAGCTTGTTAATAGAAAGAAAGTTGAAAATTTTTTAAATTTAACAATAAAAATTTTAATAATTAAAAAATCACATTTGAATTAATAATTTAACTAGCTTAAGCCTATGCAATTCATAGATATGTTTTAAAAATAAAAAAAATATTAAAATTTAATTTTCAAAAAAAATATCTAAACATAAAATATTAAAATTTTATTTGTTTAAAAAAATCCAATACCTTTTTTTCTCATCTTATTAGGCTCTTAATATATGATTTCTACCTCTTTTATTCTTCTCAATACAAAATTCAGAGTAATATTAGTTACGTTGAATCTATTTTTTAACTTTTTAAAAATATTTGATTCACATACAAATGTTACTAATATCTTTTTGTAAAATATAAATAACATATACCATTTATTAGATTAAATAGAGTTGAACTTATCCAAACTCTTATTTAGTTTGAAGAAGTTCCATTTTTTGCTTCGTTAATCAATATTTCTTTTTTGTTTTTCCAAAAGAAAAATACCCTTAATGACAAATCTATTCTCTTCAGCAATAATGGAGAGATTATAATTGTTAGTCACTTCAAAAATAGTATCTTTCAATTAACTCATTGAATCAGATAATAAATAATTTTAAAAATAGTCTTAACAGATTACTTAACAAATGAATTAAAAGTTGACGTATCCGAATGATTTTCTATTTTTAGACTTTTTTTGGGGGGAGAGGGAGGGGTAAATCAAAGCAAATAAAAATTGAAACAAAATAATGACATTGAGTTTTAAATAAAATTTTATTTATTTTCACTATAAATTATATAGTGTTTATCTGTTTGCTTTCTTCTAATAAGTGAGTAATTATTTTGGTATAATAGTTTAACAAATATGAGTAAGAAAGATGTTGGGATATGCAAGAACGAATATAACATAAAATGGAGAAAAAATATGAAAGAGAAGAAAAAGTAAAGAAATTAAAAGAATATCAGAAACAAATGTTATGAGCTATGCCATTATAGTACCACAAGATTAAAAATGCAGAATATTTAAAAAACATAGAATAGGTAAATAATAGAATAAAAATGTTATTTAAAATTTTAGATTTTAAAGTATGTAATCAAAGGTGAATGGAGTAGACAGCTCGAATATTTTTAAAAAGAAAAGAAAAAAAAATTAGAGTACTTACATCTACTTATGAAGTACATCTAAAATTCAAGTTTGAAAAACTATTATATATGCAACAACTCTGATCTAAAGTTTATTTTAATGTAATCAAATAAATAAATAAGATTCATTTGCATTGCCTAATGATGCGTTAATAAAATACGCCAATAAAATACGCCAAAGAACTCACTAAATTTTATTTTTACAAAATAAAATACATATCAAATATTGAGTGAAGAAGTTTAGTCTGAAGAAAGAAATACCTCGAATGGGTTTTAGAGAGTTTAATCTAATTAAAGTAATGACAGAACAATAAAAGAATTTTAAAGGAATTTATAAAATACAACACTCAAATACTTATGAAAAAAACTTAAATCAAATGGAAAAAAATAATGAAAATGAAAGAATTATATTAAGAAGTGACGATAAAAAGAAAATGTATAAGCATTGAAGCTTCTGTATATGATAAGATTTGAGTGATAATTAAATAAAAAATATGGAAGAGGTGATTACATTTTAGGAAGAAGAAAAGAATGTGTGGAAGTGAATAATGATAATGTGCATTGTGTGTAGAAAATATGGGTAGACATTTGAAGTTTTGCTTTAATGAATTAAATTTAAATTAAGATATTGAGTTATTATAAAAATAAAAATTAGAGATTGGGTTAAATAAAAATTATAAAAATAAAAATTATGTTTATTGGAAACTATTGAATAATTAAAGTTTTCTTTTACAAAATAACTGAAAATATATAATTTAATTTTCTTAAAAAATCAAAATTTCAAATTCAAGTTAATATATAAATATTTTAAAATTATTTTAATGAATTAAAAATAATTCTATCCAATTAAAAATTTTTAATGTGATAATTAAAGTCTCACACATTTACCAAGTAACTTAATATACATAATTCAAAATTAAAATTAACTTATAATTTACTTTAAATTTATTTTAATAAATTGAAAATGATTCCAACCAATTAAATTTTAAAGACTAATTAAGAAAATAAAAATATTAAAAAATTATTATAAATTTAAAATTTAAGTTAATATATAAGTCATTTAAAATTTATTTTAATAAATTAAAAATAATTCTAACTAATTAAAATATTTTAAAGTAATAATTAAAATCTCATACTTTTACAAAATAACTTAAATTATGAAATTTAAAATTATAATTAATTTAAAATTATTTTAATAAATTAAAAATAATTCTAACTAATTAAAAAAATTTTAAAGTAATAATTAAAATATCTCACTTTGATAAAGTAATTTAAAATATAAAATTAATGTATAATTTAATTTAAAATTTAAAATAATTTTAATCAATTTAAAATTTTAAAATAATAATTAAAGTCTTCTACTTTGATAAAGTAATTTAATAATATAGATTTAAAATTAAAATTAATATATAAGTTAATTTATAATTATCTTAATAAATTAAAAATAATATTAACGAATCAAATTTTTAAAGAATAATTTTAAATAATAAAATTTTTAAGAAATTAAAATAAGAAATTTAGAGCTATAAACGAGCAAAAATGATGGAGCCCTAAACAACGAAGGGAGTCACTAGAAACTGCTTAGACGTAAGATCTACGACAAACCGCGAAGACCAACACACAGCTCCTTTAAAATCAGTCCATGTGTACTTCTATCCACGTGTTGTCCGCCCATTCGTCAAACTCTCTCAACACTTTCCACCTCGACCCGTCCCTTATAAATACCTCACGTTTCCGGACTTCTCTTCTCTCTGTCCCCACGACTGTTCTCAACTCCTCCTGAAGCTCAGTTTCCCCTTTACCCAGCGATTGATTCAAACTATCGGTTGAATTTTTTCAGCAATGGCGAGGAGGAAATGCGATACGACCTTATTCCGCTTAGGGATATTGTTTTTCGTGTTCTTGCTATGTCCTTTGCCTTCGCAGTCCGCAGTATGCAGCATAGATCTGGGTTCTGAATGGATGAAAGTTGCCGTGGTTAATTTGAAACCGGGACAAGCCCCAATCTCGATCGCGATTAACGAAATGTCCAAGCGTAAGACTCCGTCTCTAGTCGCATTTTACTCTGGTAATCGGTTGATCGGCGAAGAAGCTTTAAATCTTGTCGCTCGGCACCCCTCAAAAGTGTATTCTCATCTAAGGCAATTCATATCCAAACCCTACGAGTTCACCCAGAAAGCTCTCAATTTTTTGTATTTGAATAAGCAGATACTCCCCGAGAGTTCTAGGGGTGTGGCTGTGTTCGAGACCGGGGAGGAGAATGGAAATTATACGGCGGAGGAAATGGTAGCGATGCTGTTGAAATACGCGGTGAGCTTGGCAGAGACGCACGTGAAAGGAAATGTGAAGGATTGTGTAATTACTGTGCCGCCGTACATGGGGGTGCAAGAGAGAAAGGGTTTATTGGCTGCTGCAGAGTTGGCGGGGATTAATGTGCTGGCTTTGGTCAATGAGCATTCTGGGGCTGCGTTGCATTATGGGATTGATAAAGATTTCTCAAACGGATCTAGGCATGTAATCTTCTACAATATGGGGGCTAGCAGTACTTATGCTGCACTTGTCCATTTTTCGGCCTACAATGCAAAGGAGTTTGGGAAGACCGTGTCAGTTAACCAATTTCAGGTACTGTTTCAAATCCTTGATTAGAATGTTACAATTTGACGTGTTCTTGGGCCTTATTTTAGTGTACGGTATTATTGTGCTCACTTTTGTATATTGCATATATTTTTGTGGATTTCCCCAAAGTTTAGAGGAAAGTAATACCCTTTGCCTAGTTTTGTAGGTAGAGTTTCACTATCATCGTGCACGTGAGAGAGTGGCATTCGGTAGATTGCAAGGACCACAATAGAAATGGTGAAGATGGAACACAGCTTGACGTTGTTAGTCCCTTGGTGATTTAAAGAATTTTCCTTTTTTTCTTTTATTTACTACCAATAAGTGAATCATTTGCCAAGCTGAAGAAAGATATTACTGGATAAAGGCTTTCTAATGTTAGGATTTGAATTTCTGTAAAAAACTTGAAAGTAAGAAGAATCAGATGTTGTGTATAGAGTGTAGAGAAAGTATCTGTTCACGTGTTGAACTACTGGAGGGACAGAATGAACTCAATTTCTGCCTACTTTGCACCAACCTTTTGTGAAATACTTGCTGCAATTTTTATGGCAATATGTTCACAAGGTTGTTCTGTATTCTGGAACTCATTCCCTGTAGCACTGGTTAGTTATTGTTATGTCCCAGTATATTTTATTGCTGAGGAAGTGGAAGTTATACTAGAAAATTTAATGCGTGGGCCTGTTACAGGTGAAGGAGGTTAGATGGGATGCTGAACTGGGAGGTCAAAATATGGAATTAAGGTTGGTGGAGTACTTTGCAGATGAGTTCAATAAACAGCTTGGTAATGGATTTGATGTGAGAACATCACCCAAAGCAATGGCCAAATTGAAGAAGCAGGTTAAACGTACTAAAGAAATTCTCAGTGCAAACACAGTGGCTCCAATTTCAGTTGAGTCACTTTGTGATGATCGCGATTTCAGGTAATTTTGTATGCTGTGACATTCATTTCCTAGCTGTATTTTTTCAAAGCCTTCTGACCTTACTTTTTGTTTGCTTTCATAAGCATAATCTTTTTTCTTGCTTCTTTAATGGGTAAAAGGTGGGGGGTGATTGAAAAAAAAAATTGAAAATGCAGGATGTACTGGCTCAGTTAAACAGGAACCTGTTACTTGCTATTGGTGGAGTGTTAAAAATATCTGAGGAAATTTAGTCTCTTTGATTAGTTTAACAGATGAAGATGAGTACTGACTAGAGTGAGCTTGACTCGATAATTACAGTTACATATAAACATGTATCTAATGTAATTAGTTCACTGAAGTCATAAAGCAACTGGAAAGCAAAATTCTCGCTTCTGCCTATAGGATGTTTAATATTAAAATTGGATGTTTTTAATCTGCCATGTTATTCCACTGCACCTACCTTAAAGACCATCTAGGACAGATACATGACCAATGCAATCATTTTTGTGGTTACATTATTATCTTAATACTTTAGGTTCCCTTCTTAGGTAGTTGAGCAACTTTTCGTACTTTTTGATGCGAAATCTGAATTTTTGTTTTGAGGATCAGATGTAGTGGAAAGCTAGATCCTGTTTAATCACTTATTTTTGTTATGGTATGCTGATTGTTTAGGCTGTTTTATAGGATTTTCTGCATGTGAGGTTCAGCCCTTCTTGACATTGGATGCTGTCATCATCTACTTAAACATCTTTCTGTTTGCCTTTCTTCCTCATTTTTCTGCTGCTTGGCCCATATAATATTGTGGAAGGAGAGAGAGTCTAATTTGTTGATTTTTTCCTGCATCCATGTTCTCACATGTTAACGAGCACTTTAGTGCTGATTTATGCTTTCCATCACTCAATTTTAATAGAATTCTCTTTACAGGAGCACAATAACTCGCGAGAAGTTTGAAGAGCTTTGTGATGACTTTTGGGAGAAAGCACTAATTCCATTGAAAGAAGTTCTTGAACTTTCTGGTCTAAAAACTGATGAGATATATGCTGTAGAGTTGATTGGAGGTGCCACAAGGATACCAAAATTGCAGGTCAGTACTGTTCAACTTTTAGGTAATGAACATAAATGAGCCACCATATATTAAATATCTGATAGGCTATTGATCAGGAAGTTTTTGAGGAGTAAATGAGTACTTTAAAAAGTTCAGTTCTGCATTTTTATTCCCAAAATCATCCTCCAACAAAATGTTGGGAGTTCCTGCATGTTAGGGCAGACTGAATTGCAGTTTAACAAGCACTAATCCCATGACTATTCGTTTGGTGTGAAAGAATTGTAAGAGGCAAAATGCTGAAGCTAAAATGAGAAAAGCAGATACAGAACATATAATCGGTTAACTCTAACTGGTATCTGGCCTATACTCTCTGGGTTCTACATGTAAAACCTAAAACAAATGAGCAAGTGATTGATCTCTAGATGGCCAATGACTGGGATGCTGAAGAAATGGTGTGTTGGGTACTAGATTTATACTATTAGTGTCTTCGCTTGACTTCTTTTTTGACAGTTAGCTTTTCCTGATGAGCAGGAAAGCTTCTTTAGAATCTTATTTGTAACTTACGTTGCATTATGTACATGGGTGCGCAAAGTGGATCTCTGAACCTTCTTTTTTGCTTTTACTTCTTTTCTTACTGTTATGGAAAAACTGAACAGAGAAAATAAAGTGTAAGAGGTAAAAGTTGTATTTACACGTTTATATAACATTTGTAGAAAAGTTATTCCAGGTGCAACAATCATCTCTAAATATGAAATACTTCTACTCAGTTGATTCATTGAATTATGCTGATCAAATTTAGCAAAGGCTGCACCATGAATCTCCAGGGTTACAAGTTCAGGAAGGGGAAGTATAGGTAAAAGGAAAAGCGCACACTTCCTGGACCCCCTCGCTCTTCAAACAGAAATAACACAAGTTAGGGTGAAAACTTACTACAATTTTGGGCCTCATACTTATGGCAATTAGAAAAACCATCTAATCAAAAGGGAAGGGGGAATGGGGGGAAGATAATGGAGAAAAGGGCATGTTGTTCCAACAGGAGCACAGTAGCTTATTCTCTGGTTTATTGTTTCCTTCCTTTCATTATTGCATTTGCTTTTTTTGCTTTGATTATTGCATTTTGCAATGAGCAGCTCTTATTGTGTTTGTATTTGCTAAACATAAAAGAGAAGTGAAAGATAAATAAAGAGAAGGGATGGAAGTTCACCATATCCATGGGCAAGTGCAAATTGCTTCCCCATTAAACACTAGGGAAAAAGTGTCTTGGTTGAGATATTTAGCAAGCATAGTATGGGCACGGCCATATTGACCAATTTAGATATATGTTGTGGCTTGGATATATATTTGAATATGTTTGAGGTGGTAATCCTGCAATAATTGCTGCTTGATGCTTTGCCCAAAAAAGAGGAAAGGAAAAAGGAAAGAGCATGGATCAAACTGTTCTTGATTTTCTTTTACAGGCTAAGCTTCAGGAGTTCCTAGGGAGGCAAGAACTGGATAAGCATTTGGATGCAGATGAAGCTGTTGTTCTTGGTGCCTCATTACATGCTGCAAATTTGAGTGATGGAATCAAATTAAATCGCAAGCTAGGGATGATTGATGGTTCTACATATGGATTTTTCCTTGATTTAGACGGTCCTGAGCTTGTAAGAGATGAAACCACTAGACAGTTGATCGTACCCCGAATGAAGAAGCTACCTAGTAAAGTTAGTCCGTCATTCCCTAGTTTGACTTTGCTGTTACAGATGGTCATGCACAGGAATCCTCATCATTTTTAAATTTTCCCATTACTTTGCAGATGTTCAGATCCATTATTCATAGCAAAGATTTTGATGTTTCGCTTGCTTATGAAAGTGAAGGTTTGGTACCTCCTGGGACTTCTTCACTGACATTTGCTCAATATGCTGTCTCTGGTCTTACTGAATCCAGTGAAAAGTAAGAACTTGCTAAAATATGCCATGTTTTGTTTTCTTGTGGATCTGTTTCACAAGTGTTTTCTCTTTCTTTACAATCTCTTTCTTTGTATGCCTTTCAGGTATGCTTCACGAAATCTTACTTCTCCAATTAAGGCGAACCTTCATTTCTCACTCAGTAGGAGTGGGATATTTACATTGGACCGAGCAGATGCTGTTATTGAGATAACAGAATGGGTAGAAATTCCAAGAAAAAATCTCACGGTGGATAACTCGACCTCTTCTACTGCCAACATATCACTTGAAACTGGTGCTAAGAATGCATCAGAAGAAAGCACTGAAAAATCACAGATGAATGATGGTAATAGTAATAAATCTGATTCCACCACAAATGATAATAATGGGGTAGATCTTGGCATGGAAAAGAAATTGAAGAAGCGTACTTTCCGAGTTCCGTTGAAGGTGTTGAGACTTGTTCCTAATTTCATTACATTTTCTTTTCTGAAGAAGCATTAGTGAGGTGATTGCTATTTCCTTCCAATTCAATGCTTAACTTGTGAGTAATTGCAGATTACTGAAAAGACAACAGGGCCAGCAATGTCTCTTTCAAAAGAAACTTTTGCCGAAGCTAAACGTAAGCTGGAAATGTTGGACAAAAAGGATGAAGAGAGGAAAAGAACTGCAGAACTGAAAAATAACTTGGAAGGATATATATACACCACCAGAGAAAAGGTTTGGAGCATTATTTTGTACTCTGACAATCCATCTTTTGTTAGCCAGTTAGTTGCGAGGGATTCCCATGGGGCAACTTTTTGTAGGCTTAATTTGTAACATTTCTGCTGATTAATATTATCTCCCTTTTTCTGAACCACAAAAAAAAAAAAATGAAACAGAAAAAAATCAAACTTAGACAAACTAATTGGCTAGCTGCTAGTTTTAGAAGTACTGTCTTGCCTTGTAAAAGTTGTATCACTATTAGTAAGATTCTTTCCTGTCTAGGCTTTTCTCATATCACTAAAAACTGATTGTTTGCATTTGCTTCTTGGTTTGTTGGCATCGTGCTATACCAGCTTGAGTCTGAAGAATTTGAAAAAATTTCTTCAAATGAAGAACGCCAATCATTTGCGGAAAAACTTGAAGAGGTTTGCTTTTCCACCCACTCGCCAGCTTAATAGATTTCTGTATCTGATGATTTAATTTTATCTTCTTATGCATTTGATGGATTGAAAGGTTTAAGGTTAGGATAAAAACCAGAAATATTTCTATTGTTTTAGGTGCAAGAATGGTTGTACATGGATGGTGAAGATGCGTCTGCTTCTGAATTCCAAGAACGCTTGGATATGTTGAAAGCTATTGGAGACCCTATATTCTTTAGGTCAGATTTTTGCATGAGCAACTCAGTATCTTAGCAGGGACTCATTCTCAAACGCATGCTTTTCTTATTTTAGATATAATGAGCTCACTGCACGACCTGCTGCATTGGAGCACGCTCAGCAATACCTCACTGAGCTGCAACAGGTTCATATTTTGTTCAAAATTGAGTTTTCCCTTATTCTTGGAACAACTTCTGTTAAGCATGAATCCGTTCAACCCGATCTTGTTTTCCTATTTTCCTCAGTCTGTTGCATCTTAACAATAGCAAATGATAAATATCAGACAAAGTAAAAGTATTGATAAAGATTTGCTGGCTGTGTATCTATATTTGTAAACAATAATAGCGAATGAAAGAAAAACAGAAAGAGAGAAAAAGAAATAAAGTGATACAGGATAAATGTGGGAAAGGCCAAAGAAAGAGGATAATTTAGTTGTTGTACTTGGCTTCTCCTATCCCTTTCACCTCAGACAGGATCCCCTACCCACTTCATGTTCAATCCCCCCCCCCCCTCCCTGCCCAATCAGAACAAGAAACAGAAATGAAATGAGATGGTGACAAAAGGAGTTCAGGACTATCTTCTTCAGAATAAGAAAAAAAAATTATTGATAAAAAGTAGTACAAGTAATATGATATGCAACCCTAAAAAATCGAAACAAAGAACTACTTACTGTTGCCTTTTGATCCCTTTGGTAAGCTATCAATGCAATGTCTTGGAGACTCATAGGCTGTCAGCCAAAGTAAAGAAAGAAATGTATTTTCTCCTAAATTAAAGCACTAAGTATATACTGATCTCTGTATACTATGTCCCAAGGTAATGTAGTGGTAAACATTATAAAAATCTCTCTTCTAATGGCACCTTAATTTTGAAATATTTAAATCAAAATCAAATATTTGGACTAAGATAAACATATAATCGTTCTTTATCAAGTAAATTACCAAGTTCCAGAACGAATTGAAAATCCCATCGTCTGTATGGTCATGCACTAGTTTAGGATTTTACATTATCAATATTTGATTTTGCATTTCTTGTGCATTCTGTTGTTTCCTTGCTGAATACGTTGTTGCTTTGGTAGCATATTTAGGTCCGTAATCTTTCTGAATCCTTGGAACGTATAATTCTGTTTGCTGTTTTCTGCTTTGGAATGCTTGCAAGTGCAAAAATGTTGCTTTAATTTCCCTGAATGTTTCCAGATTATACGTGGATGGGAAACAGAAAAATCATGGCTTCCAAGAAAAAGAATAGATGAGGTGCACTTATATAGCATTTAATTTCTCTTAAGATCCTCATATATGATACATGATCTGAAATTTTTAATTGAAACATTACGGTTTGTCTTGTTTTGTTCATGTGAATCACTACAGGTTCTAAGTGAGGCTGAAAAGGTGAAAAATTGGTTGAATGAGAAGGAAGCTGAGCAGCAAAAGTGAGTTTTGATTTGGCCATTCTGTGAGATGTCTTATTCTCTTTTTTGTTACCGTATTTTCTGTTTGCCTCTCAAAATGCATTGTCTTTTCCTCTCTGAATGTGGTGTTTATTTAACTTTCATTGCTTTTTAACATAATTTTTTTTATGGGAACCTAGTTGTACTTGCCTAATTGTCGATATCTCAATTACACATTTTGAAGCGAAAACTTATCAGACAATGGCCCTAAAGTATGGGACAGATTGGGGGTATTACTCTCTCTTGGTTGGTTTGTTAAGTCTAGAATCCACACAGGCTAATTGGATACTCCAATGAAATTTTATGGGGTTAATTCATTTCTCTCCAATGAAGCCTTTGTGCTGTAGAGGAAATTTCATTAACAGGAAATCTTAGTACTGTTAAAAGAGTCCTCAACGATATCTGGCGTGAGTTGTTTGGCTAACATAATGGGTAATGAAATACTTCCAACTTAGAAGAGAGAAATAGATGGTCATACACTCTTTTTAGGCGTTCTTAACATCCTTGATAAAGATGCTGGAACTTGAGGCATGTCATCTTCATATCCTTGATGATCTTTTTCTGTTTTAATCAAATATGAGAGTGCTTTTAATCAAATTTGATAGAACAGATATAGAGTAATGCAACAGAAGTTGCGGGAAACTGAACAAAATATGGGGGACAAGATTGATGTATTACCTGATTTCCCCCCTTTTTTAGTTCTGAGGGAATTAAGCACTTTTTAAATTTTGTTTCCCATAATATTTTGTGGAAAGAACATGTTGATTCCTGTTGTAGAAGAAGAAAGAAAAGGAATGAAGATAAAAGAAAGAAGAAAGCTACCTCTCAGTACACATCAGCAGCTAATGACCTTATGGACCATCCATTAAGCTGTCAATCAGCAAATTAACATAAGCAGTAGACAACCTAGAGGGACTTTTGTTTCCTTAATGTTTTAACCAAGTTACGTGTGACAGTTACATTTATGTTTGCAGGACTTCTTTTTTGAGCACACCAAAGTTCACATCTGATGAAGTATATGGGAAAATCTTACATATTCAAGACAAGGTAGACTTTTGAATATTTTGTCGTGGATACCTTCACCTTGACTTAAGAAAAGAAAAGGGATTTGTGTTAGAGCTCTTTGTACACGATGACGTGATTGCCTTCCTGGTTTGATACGTAGGTTGCTAGTGTCAATAGAATTCCCAAGCCAAAGCCGAAAGTTGAGAAGCCTGTAAAAAATGAAACTGAGAGTAATGGTGATAAAGAAACTTCCACCAACTCGGCAACAACTGACGAGGCCTCTCAAACTGATGCTAAGGCAGGAGCTTCAGAGGATTCCGCTGATAAAAAGGCTGACACTGGATCCGAGTCCCATGATGAGTTGTAAACATACTGTAACAGCAAAGGGAGTCAAAACCCGAGAATCAACCGACCAGAGAAAAGAAGCTTGGTTAGTGCAGAGAGAATCCCAATTTTCTGATGGTATGCTTTTTCTTGCCATCCTTGGGGAGTTGAGAATTCATCCTCTACTATGATAGGATTAAGAAGTACCTGCTAATTAGTTTATTCTGTAACCTATTAGAATAGTAAACTTGTACCCGCGTAAAACTTGGGAGGCGCATTCTTGAGCATTTGGATGCAAAAAGAATTTTGGTTTCTTGAATCTGATGATGTTCTTAGCAGCGATAATCAGTTACACTGTTATGAAAATTGTGTCATGTATGATGATTTGCTATTTTGTGAATATATTCAAGTGTAAGCTCAATACAGGAACTTCTGGTTTCACCAGATAATTGAATGAGGGAGAGGTCACAGATGTTTGTAGAAGGTAAAGTAGAATGCTTTTCGATCGTTGGTACTAGGATTGATAATGCATGCATAAAATTAAAATGCATTCTTTCCGCCTGGAACCAAACTGGAAAAGCATCGTCTCCATTTTTCTACAGATTTTCTAACGCCATTTTTCGGGTACAAAAACATTGATCACTACGTAGTTTGACGCATGACATTCTTCCAAGGTCGATTTTGAAATGGCAAAACTGTTATTGCATTTGATTGTCTTTGATGGCTTATGCAGCTTCATATTTTGCCACCTTTTCGTAATGAAAAATGTCAAGCTCTTAAACCAGAAGAAAAGTAATAACTGCAAGACGCAAGTGTGCAGTTGAGATGTAAATCATGTTTCATTTGCTAAACATTATTTGAAATCTACATCCTATGCACAGCGCGTGATGAATGATGATGATGTGCTCTGAAGCAGAGACCTCAGATGCTCTGGTAGTGCAGTTCTTCATCCCAAAATCCTTGTGTATGCTGTGCCACCGGAGACCTCAAGACTCAGAGAGCATAAGAAACCACTTCTTCATACCATTCTGTATTGAGCCTTCCTTTGTAAAAACCTCTCCAAAAATCTCTGTAGCATTGTAAATGCTTCATTTTCTTCTCCGTAGTTTTCAATGTCCATCAAAATGCTACACTACTTAATTTGTAGAATATAAGTTAATACTATAACCAAAAGACTCCATTTGCTTCTCTCGGGCTGGAAGAATATCTGCAGGAATGAGGGGAAAACTATAAGTATACTAAGGAAATGACACCAAGAATCTACAGAATGCTGCGGCAATTCCTGTAATACGTACAAATGATTTACCTGGACTAGATTTTCCAGAAGCTATGAAGCATGTTAATTGGAGTAACCATTTCTATGTTTCTTCTGCCATTTCCATGCAATTGACAGACTCTCTTCAAGATTGTATCGAGCCGACCAGCCCAGATCACGCTTAATTTTGGAAGGATCGCTGTAGACTTCAGCATAATCCCCGGGACGACGACTGAGGTGTTCCACTTTTAAATCCACACCAGTGGCCTTCTTACAAGCCTCTACAAACTCTTTCACTGAGCTGCCTGCAATTGAGATGCATCCAACAATGATAAGAGGCCGTGAAATAACAAAAACCTGTCTTCCAAGCAGTTGTCTCTTCATATCGTTAAGAACATCCTAAAATGCCAAAGGGTGAGATTGTAAGCTACCTTTTCCTGTACCAACATTGTATACACCAACTTTTCCTGGAGTAGCATGGGCTAGAGCTTTTACATGTGCATCAATCAGATCAGTGACATCAATGTAGTCTCTTATACAAGTGCCGTCTGGTGTATGATAATCAGTTCCTCTAACCTGGAGATGCCAAATTACCGTGTGATATCAAGTTGAATTTTTCAATGATCTTGGTCTTGGAACGGTTCAAGCGTATGCATTTTTCTCTATTAGATAAATTGTGTCACACTACTTATATAGGATTCAATGACGAAACTCAGCAAGATAACAGAATCCAGGGTACACCAGAACTACTGGAATTACACATTGTGACCATCAGAAGAATGACATTAGCTATGAAAAAATTGATAATACCTTTAGCCCAGCAATTATCCCTCGTGCAGCATCAAAACAAGCACCAGATATCCGACCTTGCTCACGCAATTCTGGTCGAGGAGCCTCTCCCAACCTTCCTTCAGGATCAGAGCCAATGACATTAAAGTACCTGAACATTAGATCAATATTAGAAAATGACCTAGAAGTTTTATTGGAAACTGAAACAGGTTATGCAATCAACTATCTGATTCCTTAGTTGACTATCTGGAACAGACAACTAGGTTGAGGAAAACTAAAAGTACCATGCTGTAGCTCGAGAAAATAAACGCAATTGTTAAATAAGCCAGGTTAGGCAGGTACACTAATACATTGATCTTTGCCTAAAGATAACCATGAAACTTGTAAAGAAAATTTTGGATGAAGAGAGTACCCTTCCACCTTATTCACAGAACAAGACCACCAGCGGGCCACAGTACAGGAGTACATCACAAACCTTAGGATCATTACGGCCATGTCAGAAGTCTTTGAGAAGTCCAGAATGATATCTTCTGCCATTTTCTTGGCCTTGCCATATGGATTGATTGGGAACTGGATTTTATAAATATCAATATTAGTGATCTTCTTTCATAACATTTCTCAACCAGAATTGATTTTTGACATTGCAAACATTGCTTTCAAGGAGGAAATGACAGATATCATAGGAAGATGCTCTGATACTGGGTTGCCAAAATGCATGAAGTAGCTCATTGAAGAAATGGGGACAAGTTCTTGAGTTATTTGAGGAGGAAGAACAAAAGTATGATAATTGAAGTCATCACCTGAGGAGTTTCTTCTGTAATAGGCATTTTTTCTGGCTCTCCATATGTTGCACAAGTACTTGAATAGATCAGTGTCTTTACACCATGAGCAGCCATTGCCTTCACTAACATTAAGGTATTTGACGTAATGTTATGATAATATCTGCAAGTCAAATTTCAGAAAGTGAAGCATTAGATCGGTAAAGCAGTTGATAGTTGGATGGCATGTCAAACATTAGATATATGAAAAGGTCTGACCAAATGGAGTTCACTTGATCTCCTCAAGCGACTAGTTTAGTCTAATGAAAGAGTTGGTCATAGAGCAAGAATGCTACTATGCTTGAAATATTCATCACAGTCGTCATATTACTTAATTTTCCAAGAAAGTCTATGCTAGTCTCAGGTAAGGTACCATCAAGAGAAAGTATCCCTTCAGATGTTTAGATGTGATATTAAAGGAAAACCAGCCAATTACCTGAGAGGTTCAGCTGTACTTTCTCCCACATATGCAACTGCTGCAAAATGCATCACCGCATCAAAGGCATTTTTTGAAAATATCTTGTCCACCTGATAAATTAACTAAGGAAAGCTCCAAGAAGTTGATATGCTTTCTCTATGGGCTTAATGCCTTAAATAAAACAATAAGATAAAAGTTGGAAAAATGGTCAATCTGAATAGGATACAGCTTCTGCATCTCCCAAATCAGCATAAATGAACTGAAGTCTTCCAGGCTCTGGAAACAGTTCCTGCAGGACTTTAACAGCTCCCACATTTCCACGAGAAAGGTTGTCCTTAGACAAGAAATATAAGTGAGTCACTAGGAAATAAAGTTTCATAGGATCCAAAGAAAAGAATTTATTTTGCAACTAAGTGCAACATACCACAATTGTCACACGATACGAATCCTGTAGAAGTCGGAGAACAGCATGAGAACCTATATAGCCAGCACCTCCAGTTACTAAGACATGAGTTACACCCGCCTCATGTTGAGAGAACTGCACATTGTAACATTTAGGAAAACATAAAAAAGAGTATATTAACCATGAGAAAGGACAAAAATAACAAAACAATAAAAAAAAAAGTGGAATACGTTAACAGTCTACTATGAGGAAGTTGATCCTTTAAACAACATAAACGCATCAGAAACAAGTGCTGTATGTTTCTCATTCTAGCAAGGAATAATATAGTGCGACAAAATACAGCTAAGGCTAGCAACTTGAGAAATCACAATTTTTATAGAAGACATGTGCCTTGAAAAACACAAATTCTATAATATATACAAATTTGTACTTAAATAAACTCTCTCAACAATCACTCATTCATAGACTGAGTTTCTCATTGAACAGAAAACAAGTTTCTCATTGAGAACTTCAAGAATGAAACATATTTTGCAGAACAGAACTTGTCCTCCTTATGAATGTTTGTAATCCATTATACAGTGTCGCAGCTGAAAAAAGGGAAAATAAGTTATAATCATGAGTACAGGCCATCGGCCCTCTGGTATTGTAAGCAATATACCTTGCTATAGCTACTAAAACTCTGTGATTGCTTGAAAACAATTATGAAAAGGGCAATTATGCCTGCAGCCAAAATAATTTTCCGAGGAAATTGGCTCTTCCGTCTCATGTCCGGGTAAATATCCATGCCTGAAAGTGAAGATGAACATCTGTTATGTAGTCCATGTCTGTACAAGAAAATCCAGTTAAGAGTATGCATTCATGACCTTTAAATACAGTAAGACATAGCTCAGAGAATTCAATCTCAACTCCAACAAGAATCAAGTTTTATATCTCTAAGTTCATTTAGAAAAGAAGAGTTAGATATATGATCTGTTTCACAGCTCAAAAGGCCACTGAGGATTCATTCCAGTCTTCTGACATACCATCACTTTTGAAGATTCCAGTTTTACTAGGTAGTTTCCTTGTGGCCACTGACATTATTATTTCAGTTCCTCTGCCATTCGGTTAAGTCCTGACTCAGGGTTTGTCCTTAGAAAGAAATTTATGGTTTCATAAGTTGAACGTTGTTTTTGGCTCTCAAAATGTGGGGGCTCTATTTCTCCAACACATTACTAAGTCCCATGATATATCTAGAAATTCTTTATCATTTTGAGTAGTTATGTTGTACTGATAGCAAGAAAAAGAAAAAACAAAAATATCCATCTTAGATGAACTTGTAAAACTTGAATGCATCTTATTTCAACAACTCGTACGTCCAGACTACATTTTCCATTTTTTCAGAAGCGTTAGGAAGATAACAGTGACAGGAATCGTGAATGTTTTGTCCGCGAGACATTTTAACTAAATATAGTTACTTACACCTACTTACTAAATATGGGGAATTCTCGGATGTAAGAATGGTGTTTTAAGAGTTTACATATACCATGGTAACCCACATACAGCATATGTAATTACCGATAGATAAAACTACCTCAAATTCTGAAGAAAAGTTTATGCCTACAGCAGCCTGATGTCGTAAAGAGAAAATTTTATGGAGAAGCTCCGCTCACAAATCAAGTTGATCCAAAGATTAGAGAAGGTTTGTTCTGGAAAAGGAAACCGAGATCCATTATGAGTAAGATTATTAATAGAATACAGCTCCCGTGATCATCAACAGAGCCAGAGTAAATTGAGAATCCAATATCATCTGATCACGCAGGCAAACATATGAATAGGCAGGTAAACGAATGAATAATCAAGTGACTGCGTCCAATAGAGAGGGCAAAAGGAAACGGAGGAAACCAACCATGATCCTGAATACCTCTGCACTGATGAGAACACTCAAAGATGAGAGAGAGAGAGAGAGAGAAAGATGTGATTCTAGACTATAACGAGAAGTCCGGTAGTAGAAACAACCTTCCTGGGATTAATCAGGAATCCCCATTTAATACAAGCAGAGCTAACATCATATTGGACCAGCAAATTTTCTTGTCATACGTGCGAAAACAGAGAATCAAATTTGACACAGCATATGGGTGCAGAACATAGAAAAGTCAACTTTGAGACGAGAATTTTGCAAGATCATAGGCAGAAGGTGAACCTTAAGCAATTCCAGGCGCAACGAAACAAAACGACCATCCACATGACGGAAGTTTCAATTGTAAGTGTAATAAGCAAAACGGAAACTGAGATGACATTCAGAAGTCTGTACCTGAAATCGATATGTAGTCCAAGAAATGCAAGAAGGAGGCGAGAAAGGAGAGAGTTTCTTGCTGTGCAGTTGCAATTAAAGAGCCAAACGTCGAGTAGGAAGGAAGAGCAAGCGTACATTATAACGGAAGGAAAGGTAAAGCCCTGTTGAGGAGTCTAAACAAAACAAAACACGGATGGCCGAAGCCTCGAAACCGGCCGGGGGTCGAATACGAGTAGCATATTTTAATACGCAAAACAGCCAAGAAATGAGAGAAAGAGTTTGGACGTAGTCCTAGTCTTCAGGGATGCTGGTGAAAGCAAAGGGACCGAAGAAGTTGGCGTTGGGTGGGGAGAGAGCATATGGAAACATCTGGGGTTGCTTCGCGGATCAGAAAGTTCCCTTACAATATTACCACCAACTCTTTAACTCATCGGTTAGAACTTACAAAAGAGGAATTCGAGTCGAAAGCTTAAACAAAAGAAAGAAAAAAGATCTTTCTTCTAAAGTCTTCTTTCCGCCTGACTTTAAAATGTGATACTATTGGCGGTATCAAAATATTATTCTATTTACCTTATAGTATCTCTAATCTATTTATAATATTAATAAAAAATTAATAAATTTTTTAATCTTATTTTTTGTAACTATTACTTATCTAAAATTTTAGAGTATATTTAAATTAAATTTTTTTGAATTAAATTGTATTAAAAATTATAAAAATAAATAATTTATAAAAAAATAAAATTTAAAATAAAAAATAAAAAAATAAAAAAATTCAATCTAAATATCAATTCAAGCTGACTTTTAAGTACTTTACCTTATAAACTATAATTAAATTAAACAATTTATTTAACATTAAAAGATATCTAGATTTTAAAAATTTTTAAATCATATAAAAATAATAAATAAAATTAATATTTCGAAATACAATAAATACCATTTTTCATCTCATGTGAACTGATAATAAAATAAATTATAACTCTTTAGTAAACGACCGTAATTGAAATGAAATAAATTTATAAATAAATATTTCTTAATAAAGAACTTAGAGTCGGATGGATCATTTAGTTGATCCTTTTACCTAACTATTGTACCCAACTCCTAGTTTCTTTTATTGGTGACACCTAACTTCTGGATTCCCATACAGGTCGTATAAGTCAATTGGAGCCATTTTCCAAGTCGTATACCCAAAAAGTACGACTGCTTGTGCTTTTTCTCATTCAATTGAGATTCCCTTCCTAGAGTGTGTAGGACAGAACGTGCCGACTCTGATTGACAAAATGTCAACTGCTCCTACCATACTACGCCATTTGGCAATTTAATACTAACTCATATTTGCTGGACCGCCCGCAATACAATAATGGTATGCAAGTCAAATGCTACATTGCATTTCCTACAAAATTTAATGATTATAAAAATATATAAAATATTTGTAACAAAATACCACTCCTTTCTATATCCTTAATAAATGGAAAAAAGATACACAGGAAAAAAGAGAGAAAGCAATACTATTGAAAAAAATAATAATAAATACTTTCAACTCATATTATAAAACAATTTCCTTCCCCTAAAACAACTTCTGGTTCATTCCCCCTCATTTTCAAATCGGTCTTGAGGTTGCACATGACTTCGGAAATGTTCGGTTAAAGCAACTGGTGCCCTGGCAGATACATTCACCTCAAAGTGCTAATAAAACAAGTCAGCCGGAGCAGAAGTCCCTTTTGACCCGGCCAGAGACATCTATTCACTTTACTGGCACTGGACAAGGGAAGAACATGCCGCATTTGAATATTCTGATCTGATGGGAGAGAATTTTACCGTCCAATAGCAGGGCAGAACAGCTTCAAAGGTTACCAGAAGAAAGACATAATACACTGAAACACATATAAAT
Organism: Rauvolfia tetraphylla; assembly: GCA_030512225.1. NCBI lineage: Eukaryota > Viridiplantae > Streptophyta > Magnoliopsida > Gentianales > Apocynaceae > Rauvolfia > Rauvolfia tetraphylla. The sequence continues at coordinate 72,074 of JAJQKT010000002.1, forward strand.
TTCAATTGATTAAGTGTCGAACAAAATATCTGCAATTATTACAATTTCTTCCGCTAAAATTCTTGGAAGTAAGCCCTAGAGATACTAATACAGCTGGACCCTCTCATCTTGCAACAAAGTTCTGGAACTCCAGAATGTGAGCATCCATCTTCTTTCTCTTGATTCTCAGCCTCCACAGACAAAAGAGGAACCAGAAAATGCAAGGATCACTAAAATGCCAAAGGCAACCAACCTGTACATTCTAACCTTGTATTCAGGTTCTATGCGGGGTTGACGAGAGCACAAAAATAAAGCTCCTCAGTTTAAAAAAAGCATCAGTTACTAAACCCTTTCACCATCTTTTAAACACAATACACAGTTACGAAACAGAATATATTGACCACAGCAAGCAAACTCCACACACACACACAGAGAGAGAGAGAGAGAGAGAGAAGGGGAGGGGTAGGGAGGGAGGGAGGGAGAGGAAGCGAGGGGGAGGGATGTGGAGCCAGATATTACTGTGGTGGAATACCATGTCAGAATTCAGGCATTTCTCCGCTTTCAATCATCAATTGAGAAAAGGAACAAAGAGACGGCAGCCACAAAATGACCTCAGAAACAAATGTGACCAATGTACAGAACTTTGACATCCCACGTTGCAGTTTCCATCTCAGCTAACCCTTCACTGATTCAGGATTTACTTGTCCATTGCTACCACCATGAACATTAAATCCAGTGACAGGCATGGATCTCTGAGCAAAATTCATCAACAACTTCCTCTGGTGTTCATCAGTGTGCGGAAGGCTAGCCCGCAAAAGCTCAACGGGCATCTCTCCTTTTACAGCCCTTTCCGCTTCTGAGCTATTCATCATCTCTGCATTTGGCTGTGGCTGAGAAAACACAGATTGCACTATGCTATCATACTTACTTGCGCAATACTTGGTAAGAAGAACAAAGAAGGCATCAAAGGAAGCCTGCCAAAGGGCAGGATTAGGTATACTATAGTTGCCAGCACTACGGGGATTAGTTAACAAGTATGTTGCCCTTTCTAAAACAGATTTAAGGATAACAGACGCCCCATCCCCAGCAGGACTTCCAAGAGGTCGAAGAGGCGGCTGTTCTGATGAACACACAACAGCAGCAAGGCAAGCACTCAGAGAATTAAGATCCATTCCACTAATACAAGTCGCGACCGTTTTTGCAAGATTCATTATGGTCTCAGCAGCTTCTGGATCAGGAGGAAGTCCACCGAACAAAAATCTTAAATGACGGAAGATGGCCATGGAAACTATTCTAGCAAGCTCGCCACCAGGGAAGAGAAGTCGAATAAACTTTACAATAAGTTTTCGGCCTTTAGAAAGAGAGGCTAGGCGTAGAAAGACAACGTCATCTTTAGGGGAGAGCCCCACTGAGCTACCACTCTTGCCAAGTGGATCAACAAGCTGAAGCGAGGCTGCCAAGCCTTCTAAGAGGACTTGCCGCCTCCGCCTGAGCTGAACTCCACCATCTTGCAGCTGACTGAATTTTAGAAGCCTGTCAATGTCATCGACATCTAGAAGAAGATAAAGCCCATCCTCAACTGTAATTCTAGCTGCAAGCATTGGTTCTTGCTCCAAAGGTTTCTCAGATATTTTCTGTTCTCCATTGCTATCACCACAAGCTGAGGCTGGAGGGTCAACTTCAAGAAGAGGACACGGCCTGCGAATGGAAGAGAAGGAAACTCTTCCAAGCGCATCTACCTGGAGATGAGGCTGAGAATCTGCACTATTTCGCGATCGAGAAGATTGCTCTTTTGGATGAGTCGGGCAGAAACGATGTTCTGCCCCTGATTCAGCTGCTTTCTTTGCAAGATGAGCTTGGTGGTAATAATCATCTACATAAGGATCATTGCAATGTGTTGCAGCATGTTGCATTTTAAGAATACTCTCTATCTCGTCAGCTGTCATATACTTGGATCTGAACTGAGGCCAATTACCATCACCCCTTTGACTACCAGTATCAGAGCCATGTTGAGAAAAGCGGACACTGTTTTTACCCTTCTTTGAGGATTTCGGTCTTGGATCTCTCGCATTAGCCAAACCGTACTTGCTCAGATGTGCTGGTGAAGGAAAGCTGTTATACAGCTGCGACCGTAGTGCTGAAATATGAGTTAAGGATGGCTGAACTGAAAGATGCAGCCTTGATTGTTGCAACTGCTGCTGTGGGGACATTAATTGTGGGGACAGCAACCCATTCTGGAAAGGCAATTGCTGTTGCAATATGCTGTTTAAGATGGTAGCATGGCCACCATCAAGCAGACTTGCATGGGTACTCCAGTGATTTTGTGATCGGGTATTAAGAGGAAGACCACCAGGAGTTAACTGAGCTATGTTTCTAACATAATGAAGCCCATGAGGCAAACCAGACAGATGCAGATTTGAGTTAGATAAATGAGATATGTTTGGTGATGAGAACGGTGACTGAGACCCACCAGTTAGGGATGACATGTTCAAGTGCTGTGAGTAGCTGCTCGGAGAAGCTTGTTCAGATGTTCCACCAGGAGGTGGAAAGGAAGTAAATGAAGATTTAGGTACTAAAATTGGTTCACTGGCAAAGTGTTGCAGCTGTTGCTGCTGCTGCGGATATGATGATGTTCTTTGCAGCTGTTGCTGCTGCTGAGGATATGAAGATGTTCTATACAACGGTCTGGATGAGGAAAGCTGTGGCTGCGACGACCATCTCTTACCTTCCTCGTAACATTCTGAGTCAGAGACATGATTCTCCAACCATTCAGGATAATCTGCCTCCTGTACCCATTCTGTGACAGATGAACCTGCAGAAAGTCACTAGTCAATCAACTGCCAAGAGAAAAAGAAGATACTTCTTATAATGTGTCACACTGATAAAGACTCAAAATCAGTAAAAAGTGCCCAAGAAGCAGAAAATAGCAAGTTAGTAGAGTTGAAATATGACAGGATAAGATGTTAGTAACCAAAAATCGAAGTCTGTTCAACATGTCCAAGAGATAATAGTAATCAAATTAAAGATGAATAGAAGCCTTAAACACAGAAGGTCTGAAGAACAGGTACTCAACCTTCTTTCCTTTTCAAGCCCAAAATTCTCTAACCAAATTCTAATGCTAGCAGTCTTTCTATAAGTCGTCCTACCATTTTGCCGTTCTGACGGTTTTTGAGCTTCTTCAAGTATTTCAATAACCTCTATCCATTCCCTCAATAGTCACCAACCCCTCCTGACACTCGATTAGTAGCTTCCAAAACCAGAGTTGGAGAGTAGAAAAGTAACAAACACCACAATCAGTCACTTAGACATTCACGAATATATACCTCCCTTCCAAAAGACATTATCAAATTGCGAATGTCCAACAAAAATGAGTATACGTCTTTCATCAATGTGAAAATAGAAGGAATAAATTAGCTTTTAAGAGCCCTTTTTGGAGATCACAGAAGAAAAAAGAAAAATAGGACACAAGGAAAAGAAAATGGAAACGGGAAAATTCTCTGAATACTAACTTGGGCAGAAGGTTGTTTATTTACAAATAAAAAGGGGTAAAGAGCTAATAAAAATCCAGGCGCTCAATTTTCTATAAAGCTAAGTAGAATAAAACCACTTCTAAGCACTCATCCCACTGCAAGGACAGAAAGGCTTCACCTACTTAAAGTACAAATGTAAAACAAGTAGTGGTTGAGAGGTTGAACTCATTGATATATAACCCAAAAGAAGATATCTTTTGGGCACCACGTACTTAACTAAGATAAGGTGGATGAACAATGCAAATAAACGAGCAACTTGTCAATTTGCTTCTGAAAAAATTTCATTACGTGTAGAATTTGGAGTATCATTGTGAGAAAAAGTGCAGGGTGAAGAGTTGACTTTTAGAGAAAAGTTTAAACTTTTTCATTTTCTAAACCAATGCATGTGGACCTTTACTTCAGCACGTAGGAACTTCTGAAAACTTAACCAGGACAAAGATAACTGACTTTTTCGTACACAAGAAAAATTTTAAATTTTAAACAAAAGGGATTCAAAATGCAACGAGGACAAGAGCATTACCCTGAAACTTATGCTAAAAGGAATCAAAGATTGATCCTTCACTGAATTACTATATAGAATATGGCTACAGAAGAGGAATAATAGAATTCTACTGTTATCAAGTACTAATTTTAAAATGAAGGAATTCACTAACAAAGAATCTTGGGATTAACAACAGCCTAATCCAATTTTTGGTTCACTATGGATAATTCACCGATTAAGGGGAAATCTCAAACTGATCAAATATGAAGCAGAGAACAAGAATGTAACAAGAGAATAGAAAATTACCAATATTACACGAGTACAAAATGTATGTTTAAACTCGATGGTCCATTTCACTGGATAAGCAAGCCCATTTTTGCACATGGGATTATTTAATCTTGCTTATAATTATTATTTATCCAGTGTAAAATACCTTGCTTATAATTGGTGGTCCAATCTTGAGTCATCATCATCATTATTCCTCCAACCAAACAAGCCCTTAATTCAAATATCACAATTACTTCTAATATAAATAACAAGAACAATACTACATTGATCCACAATTACAGCATTTGGCAATCTACAGAATAATTTAGGTATATTGAAAAACTCACCCATGTACACCCATTTGGTCTTCACACATAGGCTTGAACTTATGTAAAAGGACAGATTTTTAAAAATAATAATAATAATAATAATAACCTGTAAGATCTCTATCACACTTCAAAGCTCTAACCTCACCCTTCACGGGTATCTCCTTATTGTAAACTATTCTTCTACACTCTCTGAACTGCTGCCCAGCAACAGTCTCTCTTGTAGTTAAGAGCAAGAGGAGCATGTGGTATTGAAGTAAGTACTTTGAATACAAACAGTGTGCATCCAATATCAAGAATTAAACAGGTTGCAAAAAGGCCCTACCATCACATGCCCAATTATAGTTAGATATTAAGTAGGCCGAAATAGACCGGGGGATTTTTTCCCCTGTACCAGATAAGAGTGAATTGAGATACCTCTTCCAAAGTGACTACACATCACATCACGTGATCTCAAATGCCATTATTTGTGTATACACGATGGTCAAAGCATTGAATTCATCCAATGCCCAAAACAAGGCTACATGGATCAGAGAGACAAAGTAATTTTCGCCATTTTGAAATAATCCTGTTATCTGCGAACAAACTGTAATGCTGTTTGGTGCAGATCCAAAAGCCTGGTTCTCCATGATATTAAGAGAGGGGGGGGGGATAGGATATTTCTTTTCACTTTAAACCTAAACACAAGAATGCAAAGTCTAAGATGAAATTTTTTTTATGTTACATTATATTCATTCCTTTCCAACATGGGTAAAATGTCTGCAGTAATAAATGATTTTGGATGGCATGTGAGAGGCAAAAACAAGGGTATTAACAACTATAGCACCAAGGGGAAACCTATCACAAAAATAAGGAAATCATATTAGAAAGCGTAGCTGAGAACCCTTTCCCACCAGAGTTTAGAAATCTGTTCATCACCTGTTGTACAGCTGAAAAGGTGAACTGATGTATTGACTTATACAGCCAAAAATTCAGTTTTCCTAATAACATAGCCCCTAGTTCTAAGAAATGAGGAGATGGGAATCACAAAAGAAAAAATGGAAAAAAAAGAAAAGAAAAAAGCAAAATTTTTTGCTGAGTTAGCTTCGGAGAAGACAATGAAAAGTGCTATTTCAAGAACATGAAGTCAGACAAACTGTGAGATGTTTGACATGCAAAAGCAGCCTTTTGGGCCCTTGTGCAGGCATAGGCATAAAGCCTGCTGCTTCTTGCCATAAGTGGAGTCTCTGTAGCATCCTAGGACTAACATGGTACATTGGAATAGCTTTCATGACTGAAAGAAGATTTCTTAAAATCGTACGGAGGCCAGCACTGCAATTTGGCCATTCAGGTTATTTCAACTCTAGTATTTTTCTTGACATTTTTCCTTCGAATTTGATAACATCTCTCATGTTCAATGATGTCGATTCGGGAGCAGTTCATTTCCTTCATTCTCCACATTTTTCCATTTCAAACTATACTTTTTTACCCTAGAACCATAGCTGCACCCTTGCTAGGTCCCAAATCTATTATATATTAACAAGAAACAGCAGTTTGGACGCCAAAATAGCTGATTCCAAAGTTTCCCTTGAAGAGTTCAAATCAATCACTTCATCATTCAGCTTCAGCTACTTAAGCAATAGTGACCTAGCAAAATTTTGAACTTTTACAAATATCTGAGGGCAACTGAGGCTAATCATGGCAAGTCTCATCAACTTAAATCCAAACAGTTAATCCATGTAACACAGTAGTGACCAATGAGATGAAGTCTACGCACCAAAGCATAGCACAACTTAACCTATGGGCAACCAGGATTTATTTCTCCTAGACATTTTTCTGGTAGATTATCTTAGTAGCAAAAGTCATTGTGGGGAACTAGAACCTAGAACATGTATTCGGAAAAAGATGTAGTCAAAACCAGCTCTTCAACAATGAATCGCCCTTTGGTCACATTTGGTCGGAGAATAGCCAACTCTACTTACCATTGGACATTAAAACAAAATCATGACATTCAAAGTAGCAAGAAACCCTAGTTTATGCTAGAGCTACATGATAAAGTGACTAGGTAAAGAAGGGAGATAATAATTCAGTATTCCAAATTTGAATATTGATAGTACACAAGAAGATCCAGATTGTGCTAAAGCTACACAGTAAAGTAACTAGGTAAAGAAGGGTCATAAAGTACAGCATAAATCGTATTTAGCAATTTCAACCTCACAGCATAAATAATGATTATCAGACCTCAAGTTTCCCAACAATTTAATTGCATGAATATTTGCACATCACTCAAATAAGTACGATATTTTTCTACACAAACAGGATGCATAATGTCAAATCACTCAATTAACTGATGGAATTTCAAGAAACCACCAAGATTTATGCCTCACTTTTGGCAAATTATTAAGTTGCCAATTAGCTTGCAAAATACAAGCAGAATTATTCAGACAGGTGGACAAGAACAAAGTAAGAACTTTGCATGCAGCTGTTTAGTCCATTAATCAACAATTTTCCTCTAGTTCCCATGATCAACACCAGGCATATTAGATAAGTAGAACACAAGACAACCACTGTAAGCATGAACTAAAGATGTCAATAACGTATGGCTACACAAATTAAAACCCAAGAGCAACAGAAAATGAGAAAATATTCTCAGCTTCTATAGCCAAAATAATATCAAGCTGATGGAATAAAAGTGCTTACTTTCCCTCGAAAAAGATCCAGATCCTCTATCTCCAATAACCCCTGGATGTCTTGGTCCAGTAACAACCCTATTCAACTGCAAAACAAGGGGAGGAAATTGTAACCTAAATTCACAAAGATATCGAATTCTTCAATTGCTCCACATTGAAGAACCATGTTAAATGAAAGTTCTCTAACTATGATGTGAAGCCGTGGTATTGAGATGACACAGCAAGTCTTTTGACATATCATACGAAAAGTGAAAGGTAGAAAACATGAGTACATAGGTCATTTCTCTTTTGGTGGCTTATAGAGTTCATCTATGCCAGTAGAGACCAAGACAGATATCTTTGTGTCTTGATTTTACATCAGAGATATGCTTCAAAAGTGTTGTTTAACTTACCAGTAAGGAATATGAATGGAAAAGAGACAAGAATAGATCATGATGAATTAGTAAGCAAATGCTAAGAAACTACGATAAATAAGGTTCATGATAATACAATCATGCAAAAGCAAGATCCATTTATCTGATGATAGGAATATCAACTCCTCACTGTGTAAAAAGTAGCACAATCACCATGATGCTAAAAAGCGAGGTCGCTTGGCTCCAGCACCAAACAGAACAACACAAAATGAAAGATGCTATAACTTTCAAGTTACAAGGTATCTTTTAAATGTAATAAACTGAAATTGAAGAATAACAGAGTTCATAACTAGAGATGCATCTGAAACAGTTTTTTCAATAAGAACATTTTAAAAAAAATACAAGGGGGAACACATGGCCAAATGACATTTTTAATTGTAAGCTCATCTGTTCAGTAAGATGCTTAAGACTCTCCATTAAGCCCTTTTAACCAAGAACGTATTGATGAAGCAGGTTTAGAAAAATTTGCAGACCTTTACTCACAAATATATCCTAAAAGAGATGCAGAGTTTAAAAGGAAACACGTTCACATTTTTCGCTGTCCTTTTTAAATCTTCCCAACAAAGGGGGTCAAAAAAAAATTAAAGCTAAAACACAGAAATTTACACTTTTGCACATGTATGCATATCTATGTATTGACATATAATATATATCCACCACTAATTCAAGAAGGAAACATAAAAGAAAAGATAGTGGAACATAAGAAAAGCCCTTATACAAATGAAAGAGCAGACCTAAAACAGGAAAGTGCTGCATAAACTCAAAGCTGGACAAACCTTTGAAAATGTAGTTGCCAGATCATCTATATCTGATAGAGATCCCAAACCTGATCCCTGGATGAATAGATGTTGAGACAGTGAACTATATTAGAGCCAAAAGAACATCATCGAAAACCCCAAAAAAAAAAAAAAAGCCAGCACCGGTGTTGTAATTGAGTTTCTTTTTCTTTTCTTCCAAAATAAAACTACGAATGAGCCTGATACAGATAGACAAGTTAAATTTTTATTTAAGAATTAAAATAAAAACAAAAACACGCATTTGAAAAGATGAAAAATTTTGTAAGGGAGAATGAGAAAGCCCCCCACATTTTTCATCCATTTTGAAGCATACCAAAGGTTTTCTATATATTTTTCACCATGATGGCTTCAAAATTTCATCTTGTGAAGCAAAATGATATGCCAGTTGGGAAAAGGTGTTAAAAGTAGGGTTCATCCAGTTCAGTTGCTACAGAAGAAGGCGCACAAGTTCAAAGCATTTAAAGCATTATGGAAGCTTCATCACTAAGATGTTACCCACAATATAACGGATGGAAGATAAACATGAGGCCACGCAATTTCCAGAAAAATAAAAGGCAAAATAACCCAAGTTTTAATCACATGCAGAGTAGACGTCACGCAATTCTATCTCCTAATACATAAAACCCAATCAGCAATTTTGATCTACATAATCAGATATGATAATCAAATGCTTTCCTCTCTTACCTAAAACATCTAGAGTTGAAAATTTCAAAATTGAGTATATCCACATAAAAAAAGCCAGCTATTCATAAGAAGCTGAATTCTTGGACAAATTCCAATCCATTAAAAAATTAAACCAGTTAAGTGAATAACTAAACTACATATCTAAAGGACAGATTCTACTTCCGCAAGAAACAAGCCGTACCTCATCTTTGTCAAATAAATGGTATTCATGCAATTCATCATCACCGGTACCGCCAAACCCGCCAAGCACAGGAAGGCTAGCACTTTCATCCTCATCCCCTAAACCTCCCAGGTCCACTTCCTCCACAATTTCTTTGCCGAAAAAGGCATATTGTGATGCATCAAAAAGGGCATTATCTGCTGCAAGAACATCCCAAAAATCAAATTATTAACACCAAATCTCTAAACACTGAAAGCAAACTCAATCCGATATAAGCCAGGCATGCAAGCTACCCAGACAGGCAGAAAATGCTGAAGCCGCACTAGAATAGCCACTACCATTACAATTAAAGCAGAAATCTGATCTCAGAAACAAGAAAGGGAAGAGATCAGAGTGAAGAAATCTATTGAATTGACTTTGGCGTTGGGGAAAAGAAAAAAGTGAAAAGAGGAGCGGTGGCCGAAGAGCTCAGAGAGCTGAGGGTGCTAACCTGCAATGGAAGCAGTAGAGGAGGAGGAGGAGGAGGCGGTGAAATCCTTGAAGTCTTTGCCATCGGATCTCTCCATAATTACAGAGAACCACCAACACTTAGAGAAATTAAAACCCTAGATCAACTGCACCCCGCCTAACATTCACACATCTATATCTATATAATTATATACATATTCCAGAATAGATTATGAATATAAGGAAAGAGAGAATTCGTAGGAGAAGACGAATGTATTTCTCTAAATCTCGGAATCAATAGAGACTCGAAAATTATGTAGGGTTTTGAGTCAATTGAGACACAACATAGCGTAAAAGAATGAGCGAGAAGGGATACGTTTACTTATAGGTGTCCCTACTATATATAGAGAGAGAGAGAGAGGGAGAGAAGGAGAGCGGATTTGTTTTTTTTTTCCAGGAAAGTGAAAGGGAGTGGGCCCAGAGGATTGAGGAGGGAGAGAAAAGATTAATGACAATATAAAAGGGTTAATAGCAAAATCGCTCTTCAAAATATGACTCTTGTTTTAATTGTAACTCAAAATATGAGTAAATGTTCTTTAAAACATGAACGGAACTACTTGACTGATATGATAAATAAGACTATATCTCTATTTTTTTATAAATAGAAAATTAGTTAATATAGTTCTAAACTAGTCTTGAATTTATTCTTTAAATTTTTTTAGCTGCCAAATGATTTTTTTTTTTTTTTAATTTAATCTTAAAATTATTTTTTTAACTTTTAGTACTTAAACAAATTCTTTTATCCTTTACAATCCTTGTGTCACTGTTACTTGATATGCATAGAGGATCATGATCATGCTTGGCAGAGTGGTGGACAAGCAGGCATATAGCGTCCGAGTTCTACGAGTGGGCTGCCGAAATCATGCACATTATGACCTCAATCCTTGTGTTAAGCTCATCGAAACATATAAACCTAAATAAACTGTCATTGCTTCAATCAAAATATGGATGTGATTAGAGAAAAAGGAGTGATATATACTTTGTTGTTTTATTTTTTTTACTATTTATTGATAATTATAAGTAAAATGTTTGTTTGAAAATTATGGTAACTTTGTAAACAAATCTCTTATCAATCAATTTTCATCTAATAGTATCCATTTGAGATAAAGAAAAATTACAAATTCTATTAAAAAATTATTGAGAAACTTCTTTCCAAATTGATGGTGTAATTTTTTATATTCTCTGGCAATGCTTCTCAGTGGGTATGCAATAATCAAACCGAACTCAAAAATCAAAAGAAAATCTTTGTTTCAAATTAGGATTTTCCCTTTGACTGAATAATGGAATTATTTATATTGCTTACGGTGCTCTATGCCTTCTAATATAATAATAGAAGAACTTTAAATATATTTCACTGATATAATTCAAAAATTAATATAAAAACCATTTAATTATTAAAAGATGCAATCTATGGGATTGCATTTGCAGCTTTGTAGAGAACGCAGAGATTTGCCACATCAGCCCTGTGTGGATATCAAGGAGCTCCGCGCAGCCTACAGGGAACTACCATAGCAACTCCGCAAGATCGACACGAAGCTGCAATCGCAACTCCCTGTAGACCACAGGGAAGGAACTAAGATGAAAAAATAATTTTGTTTAATTTTTATTTTCTAATTATTGTTTAGTTTTTAATCTGTAGTGATTGATTCTTTTATTTAAATTACTTCATTTATTACATATATTCGGAAAAACTTTCAATAAAACAAACGGTTAAAATAATATTGGCCAACAAACTTTAAAACAAATCCAATTTATTCCCCAGATCCACTTGTAGTGGTTATACCAAGTCCAAAAAAAAAAGAAAAAAAATATTTAAACTTTCTTAGTTGAAATAACTACTTTGTAACTATATTTGACTTTCTTTTGGTCTTTTGATTTATTGAAAGTTTTGCCAAGTATTTGTAACAAATTTAGTAATTCAAATAAGAACTTGAAGACAAAAATTGAAAGAGAATCAAGTAAAGGTTAGAAATTATATAATAAATAATAAATAGAAAATTAAACACAAAAATTTGACTAGGTCAACTAATGTGGTCTATATTGTATACTTGATACTGCATTATAAATTATATAATAAATAATAAATAGAAAATTAAACACAAAAATTTGACTAGGTCAACTAATGTGGTCTATATTGTATACTTGATACTGCATTATCCAGCAGGAGGTAAAAGTTGTAGAAACTGTATAAGCCCTGCTCTGCCTTATGATATATTGTTTCTGTATTTGCAAAGGTGACTTTATTAGTTCGAAAAATATCTCTACTCATTTGTTAGCTGAGGATGGTCTGAGCCATCTTCCACCTCGTGTCCTCTCAGCTTGTCCTGTTGATATGCAACGAAATTCAGCCTTGGGATTTGGCTCCAAAAAGGTGTAGGGGATTTCTCATTTTATTACGAGTTAGTCGTTAAAAATTTTTATGTTTGTGTTATGTTTCAATTGTCAATCTTATAATATATTTATTTATTCTCGTTTGAGTTCTGCTCTTTTGAAAGATGGGAGGCGTGGCTGCAGGAAGCGATGGGGAACCTATGGCGGTAGATGGAGAAAAGAAATCGGTTCACAGAGGGATCATAGACCAAGTTCAAATCTTTCTCAATTACGAATTAGTGGTCGTAAGTTTCTACATTTGTGTCATGTCATAATTTAATTCCAAAAGATCATTAATTTGTGTCTCATGTCCTGAATTGGCAAGATTCCAAACGCATGAAATAACTTGCTTACCTGCCGCGATACATTTGGACTCGAGGATTTGCTAAGTTTTGGTCAAAGCCAACTCGTAATCTTAGGGATGAGGAGGAGGATGGATGGGGGCAGGGACAAAGCATATTGGATTCAACATGGGCGCCCTGTTTTCATATCATAGATCTTCTTCCCTATTTACTTCTCATTCACAAATAATATACTTTTATAATCCAATCCTAAAAATAAAAATTTTCAATATGATATGAGCGTTTTTTACAAGCAAAACTCTCGTTTCATTCTCTTAATCGTACTAACACTATAACATGGTGTAGTTCATCGTCATCTTACCAATGATGTTGCCTGCAGACAGTCCAACTCCAATACAAAAACCAGAGAAACATAATTGCCGCCAATTCGTACACGGACCAAGCTTTATATGAATCCAGAACATTAGTACAAAATCTGTTAACAAATCTGTCTATCATAATATCAACAGGTTTATTTCAAGAAGGCAGATGAACAGTTCAAGTTTCACTATATATATTGTATAAGACAAATCTTCTGCAAATATGAACACGAGTTGATAGTTAAAACTGTAAGTGTATATCTGCGTCTCTACAAGCTGGAACCGTAATCCAGAGGTAAACATCTCATGAGTGAAACTTAAGGAGAATGTGAAATTTTCGGTTTTAAGACATTGTACTCAGATTTACAAGTGATTGAGATGCTAATATGCTGGGGAACCTCTAGAAAAGCCAATGCTTCTTCTTTCGCACTCTAGTAGGAACCCCTACTAGGAATCCAGAAAAGATAAAGCAAGCAAGAAGTCCATGTCAGTCTCTTTCCACGCATAACTGCTCAGGAATCAAGAACTTGATAGAAAAGAGGATAACTAAAAGGATTATTACCTCCAGTTTCATACAGTGAATTGTAGTGTACTTCACTCCAAAAGCTCAGCCACAACTCTGACAGTACAAATCAGTTTTAGAATAGGAAATATATCTGTATATATATAGGATAGATGTCTAGATAAAAGCAAAATCAACTTTTGCCAGAAAATATTCAATGCCCTTTCTGCTTCTATTCAAGAAATAAACACATGATACACTTAGCTATTGTTACTTCCTGCAGAAATTTAGTAACGGGAATACATGCAGATGCATTGCCAGGAGGAGCTTCTACTGCCGCAATAATCAGTTATAGCCATGTGCATGCTTAGAGCTTAAACTTATTGTCATTCCTCATTGGTAAAAGAAACAGGTATTCTGCCATAGAGTACTAAGCAGCAAGCTTTTCCCCTTCTATCGGTTCCTGCACAGCCTTATCGTTTGATTGCTCATGGTTGTAGAAAATCAATTACATATCTTCCAGACAATATATCTCTTCTTTATTTACACGAGGTGCAGCAATTTTTCCCAATTGATAAGCTTCATTTTAGCAGAACAATGGCCAAAAATAGTCCATAGTTCCCAAGAAACCCCTATTCAGTTTATTATCATAGAGCAGTGGCACTTTCTCAGAGATAGCAAATGTCAGAAAGCTCAAATGTGCTTCTAAGATGAACATGTATTTTTTGTACCATATTTTCTTGGTTAACAAAGGGAAAAGCTTCCATTGGACCAAGATTTATCAATGCACTGTTACAAGAAAGCAGATCAGCTAGGAAAGCTGATGATAGTATTTGATACCTCTGGAAGGATTTTGGTCCTTGGGAAGTATCTCAATGTAGCACGTATCGCGGAAAGAAGTCACTAAACATATCTTTGCGACAAACTGCAACAAGATTGAGAAGACAATGCTTCAGAGTATAAAAAGTAAGTGCAGAACTAATGCTGAGGGAATGAAACGGATTTTCCTCCAAAAGCAAAAGCATGCATTAAATCAAGGAAAAATGAAAATTTGAGCCCTCCAAAAGTTTTTAACCTTGTGCAAATCTGAGGCTTTCAAAATCAGTAATATCTCATGGACAGTTCAAGATATTTGTAACTTAATCAGCAGTTCCTAAAAGAGAGAAACACAGGGTTTCTTCTATAAGTACTAAAATTTGCAAGACCCGATAAAACATCTCACGGTTTATGTTGATTTGCATGCAGTCTTGTAAGCAAGCTTTATTTCTATCAGAGTAAATTCATTCTAAGAAAAACAATTAGCTTCCACTTAGAAAACTCATTGTATCTTAGACCGAAACTGCAAAATTTATATATTCTTTTATTCAAGGATTCACAGGCCAGGTAGTCTATGCATGCACTACTTAGAAGTTAGCTCCACTTGAGGTGCGGATGACTGAGATGCATGCAAGCATCACATGAACAGCACAGAACAGATTTATTAGTTCTTTTAAAGTTGATTGAGAACAAATATGGTACATGGTAAAAAAACTATCGTATGCCAGTGAACTATAGTATATATCGTGTACACTTTGAGATATAAAGGGCCCAACTACTTCAATGCTCTGCCACAAACCCTACATGCTCGATGCACATGGAGATATTCTGTGCACATAGTGATCCATTCCTATTCAATTAAAATAATCCCATTGAATTTCTTAGGAAAAGCTACCATATACCAAAAATCAAAAGGCTTAGGAGAAAGATGATGTTGCACAAATGACGTGTTTTTCCAAAGGCCACTACAGTCAACCCAGGTTCAGCATTTCATCTATATGCTCAACCTATTAAAGGTATCATCTTGGGACATGAGATTCATGTACCCTTTGATGTGCATTTTTCAGCTGACAAGAAGTAAGAAGTTAAGGTATGATCAAGTTGTGCAACATCCAATTAGCAAGCTCTGGAGTTGGCATAAGTCTATTGCAGAACGGCTAAAAGGAGATAGTCCCTCCATTCTGAATTGAATGTCTATATTCCTACTTTAGGATGTCTGAAAATGAATGCCATTTTCCTAAATAAGCATATTTTTCATCTACAAATTCATAACTAACCTTCTTAATTTAAGGGTTATGAGTTCCACTAACACAAATCTCACCATAGAGTCTATAGTCAAATGCTCTCCTAAATCTATGTGTCAAATGAAAGTAGGAAATCCAATTCTTCAAGGAGGGAGCCTTTGAAGCAATCCCAAGTTTGGATTACATACGGAAACAAGCATATTATTTCAGACACAAATCTGGCATTCACTAAAACTAGAATTTTTCATCACCAAGCACTTCAACAACCCATTCTAGCTTTAGTTTCACTCAGAAGCTCTTTCAGGGCATTGTCATTTCCTTTCAGCCTTAAAGAACAGCTGAATATGTTTAAAGATGCATTCAGAAAACCAACTTTTATGAAAGACTTCAAGTTTGAAAAAAACTTTCAAATCTTCAAACAATTCTCAGTCTAATCTACCTTATTTTCTTGTCAGTAGCTTTAGAAAATATAAAAAAGTACAAACAAGAAGAATAAGAAATGTGACAATAATACAGTGTTGAAATCATGCTTCATAATCCATAAAGCAATAGTTCTTCAGTAAATTATATCATGTCCATTAATTTCTGCATTGGATATCCCACTCCATATGTAGCTTCAAATATCATAATGTTCGACAATAAAGTAAAGGTAAGCTATGAAGACAACACTCTACTTGGAAAAGTAGAAAACAATGCGCAGAAAGCCTGATCAAACTTACTCGGTCGGCAGCTGCTTGTAAAGTAACGTGATCTCCCCATTCTCCTAACCTAGTAAGCATTAAAATTTTCAAATAACCTATGGAAATAAGTAATCTGACTTGAGAACAAAATGATGCCTGAGAAGCAGATCTTACTTTTTCATTTTCTTTAGGTAGTCTTTGTACTTCATAGGGACATAACCTTCATATAGCCTTCTGAAATGTTTTAGCTGAAAAATAAAGGAAAGAACGTATAAAAAGTGCAAGAGGGAAGAGAAAGCAAGAACTTAACAAACAATAGAACTATTGTAACATTATATTTTCTTGGAAAGAGGAGATAGGGGAACTTATCGGAAATCACAGAAGTCTTTCAACTAGAGAACTGTCAAAGGAAAACAAGCCATGCAATAGTTGCCAGAAGCATATGTAGTCCCTAATTTTTCCATAGTTGTGAGAGGAAAATTATTCATGAAAATCTTGTCCAAATAACACTTTCTGCTTCAAATTTTCAGTCCGATCAAGCAACGATAGAAGGTCCCAAGAACAGACTTCTTAGAGAAGAAACAGGCAACTTCCAACCGATGTGAACCATAAACCGTTCAAAAAGTTAGCCTCCAGGAGAAGTCCAAGGGAGTTCTAGGATTCCTTCCGAAAACATAGAAATTGACTTTATTCCATATTTTCAACTTCAGCATTACTTTATACCACATTTTCCAGAAGTAACAAGCACAACAAGGTGAATAACTATTCAGAAAAGACCACAAGCAGGATTTAGGGGAACTACATGTTTAATGCATGCAACTACAGTTTCTGGACACATGACTATTATACATCTGAAAGGAAGAAGTTCCAGGAGAAGATTCTGCTGGCTTCGACATCACCAAATGAACGTAAACATATGAATCTTGTGCATTGAAAGGGTGGTAAGATGTCTTATACTACTCTTACTTTGAAACCTTATCTTCAGAAAATATTGTTTCATCCAAAGCTAAAATGCTTACTATATTATGAACATCTTGCCAAACCTACTTTTCCCTTTCCACAAAACAACTCATAGGGTGAACATCTTTAAGTCTCTAGAAGAGAGATTACAGCCAGTTGTACATAGTCCACAGGAATCTGTTGATGAAATCTCCACAAGTATCTATATTAAGAAATTGAAAAACAAAAAGCACAGTAATCAAACCACAAGAGCAATTCGAACAGTTGCTGGTATTGGAAAATGCCGTTCTCTTGTTGAGAAAATCCCACTGATAACGAAAATATAGCTCCTGAATGGTTGATAACATCCCATAATGAAATTTTGACAGCTCCATAAACGGACACAATGATTCTTTGATTGCATTTCGCAAGGTGCTTTTGTTTCTTACTTCCATAATCACTTCCCAAGCGCCCAATACATACTTTTCAAAATCATTCTAATCATGGTTTAAAATGTTAAACATTGTAATTCGGTCCATGAATTTGAGGAATTATAAACTGAAAATCACTAATAAACCACAGAACTATACAAGCATGCTGTGTCGGGAAATAATAGTTTAATTGGCAAGCAAAAGTCCCATAAACTGCCAATAGAAGAAACTAATATGCCCCAAATTCAGCAATATTTAATGTAAGAGTTGTTGTTAATGAATTGTTTAACGATGTCCAAAAAAATGAAAAAATGAGGTAGTGTCCACATTTTGTATTAAAACACATGGAATCGCATAATCTCCAACCCTGATTGAGAATCAAATTGCTAAATCTATCTATATACACTACTTTTCCTCAAAAGATCTATGTACACTACTGTATTAAAATAGTAGAAGAAAGAAATGGAAGTCAGCAAGTTATACCTGTTTCACAACCTCCTTCCTTACATGCTTATGATAATCGGGGTTCCGAAACAACTGATCTGCAAGGGCGCGAAACTGTCCAAGGAGTCAAGTAGTTTATATCAACAACAACTAGAAAATGGAAAAAGGAACATGCAGGTCCCATCAGATTGTGATCTTTAATTTTCACAAATATGTAACAAGAACAAACATAATTTGATTAGTTAAATAGGGCCAACCTGGCAATTACCATCACCCTCAATCTGTAACTCAGCCAGACCATATGTTGCCAACCTGAATGATGGCTAATCTATCAAATTTTCAAGATTTAACTAACACATTGAGAGCAAAAAAATAAAAATAAAAGAGGCATGAATTTCCCACCAAGGGATTGGAATGATGCCAAAACATATGTTTTGCTGGCATTAAGATTCTTCATAATAGAGAATGGACTTTTTACTTCAGCTTCAATAAGCAGCATACAACACAAAAGAAACCACTAGAACGAATAGAGGCAAAACCATAAGAAGGAATGGCAGATGGCAACAATATGGCACAGATAGTTGAATAAAAAACTACTAGGTAACCTTCCAGAAAGTCTTTCATGATCTACAGTTGCGTCATTTTCATCAGGTATCTCACGGTTTATCCTAGGTGTATGCTGCCAACAAAAAGAATCTGTAAGTACTAAGTCAAACAATACCGAAATCAACTATTCATTGATCAATAATAGTATTCTTTGAAGTGGGAAAAAGAAGTATCTCAATAGAGGGGATACCTAACATAACATCATTGATGAGACACAGAGTATAGTACAACAAAGAAATTGGTAAAAGACAATCTCCATTGAAATAGATGAATCAAGTAAATTCAAAGAAAAGGCCTCCATCCTCTCAGATGTATATCGATCAAACACTAATGAAAAGTTCATTCCAGAACATCTAAGGTTAAGCAAACGGACACTTCTCCTTCCATTTTGCTCTTATACCTGCTAAGTGCTTTTCTGTCAAATGACATGAGATATCTTCTGTTTACAATTTCTATTTCATGATTTCCCTTTTTACTTCCTCCTCTAGCATTACCTTCAAATATTCCTGTGGCTCCTCTAAATTAACACATCTACTTTCTCTTCCTTCAACACGTTCAGTTCATTTCTTCTGTTCTCATGTTTTCTCCAGAAATTGCTGCCTTTACTCCATAAAATTTCTTGCTCCCTGTTTCACTGTTTCTTCATTTCAAAAAACATCCATTTAAAACACATTTGTTCTACTGCTTTTGATTTTTCAGGATAACAAAGGGGTAACAATGATCACCGGCCTAGCCTAAAACTGTCATGACATCACTTGTCTTATACCCTTTGCTTCTCCCCTACAAAATGAGATAGGATGTGATCACATGAAACTCCTAGAATACCTCCACCTACCACACCTGTTTTGCATCATCAGTGGTCCATATGCAACTATTCATGTATTTCCTGATCTCCAAGCTTAAGTTTGCAGTTTCTCAGTTCCTAAGTCATCCAACGATCTAGAAGAACTCAATCTCATGCTCAAATTGCTTCTCTCCGGAACTTAAATGTAGAACTGAAGTCTCCTTTGTTTTCATAAATCACAAGAAGAAATACCACAGATTTTTGAAGTTAAATGTTTCACCATTTCCTCCACTAAATTCTTCCAGATGCTCATGTAATAATACAATTCTCTTATCACATTAAAAGAATTTATTACTTTCTTAAAGCATCTTACATTATGTATTCTCCTCTTCCTCCTTTCCTGTCTAGAAATGAAATAACAATGTAATTACCCAGTTGTGCAGAGGCCATGGACTAGAAAATCAAGAATGTAAGACCAAAGTACTAGAGCATCGAAGGCAGGGCGTCAATATAATACTGCCTGAAGGTTGATGAGATATCAAAGGTTCTCAAGATCCATCAAAGGAGTGGCCTTCTTCATATATCTGAAGGCTTTTGCCTTCAGAGTTGGCTTTTGTTATTGTGAAGGATTACTTGAAATGTCATTCTGATCTTCAGATAATATTCCTAATGGCCCTGAATTTGAGGTTTAAGCACCTAAAATACCAATGTACAATATTTCCCTGAAAGTTGCATACCATTTTTCAGTTCAATGGATCTTTTAGTTTGACAAGTTCTCCTGTGGAAATAGATTTTTTATATTGAAATCAGCAGGCTTCATTGTTTTTCTTCATCTTCCAAAAGAAATAGACAAAAACAATATGTGGACAAAAATAAGCTTTGTTTTTTTAAAGATAAAAATAAGCTTAAGGTTAACGGCTAGCTAAAAAGCCTAGGAATCCACAGATTTCAGGGACGTCCACTCTGAAACTCCACATGTACATCTGAATCATCCTGAGGATTGCATTTGATTGTCATGATTTTATTAAAATTTTTGAAGATGCTATAAAATATCTCGCATGAATTTTTAGTAAGGATTTGTATTATACAGATACATAGTGAACTAAAATTTAGAAGGGAAAAAATAGCATCTTAACTACCTATAGTTCTAGAATCAAGGGAGTAGCTCAGTTGGTAAGATTTAAAGATCTAAAGTTCAATGTTCACTGAGAACATGCAAGCTCATCCCTCCTTTATCCACCTTTGTAATAGTGTAGAATTTCCTCAAGAAAAGAGAAAAAGAAAAAAGAAAAAAAGTACAACTCCCTAAGGACTTGAAAACACCAAAACTTGATTGACCAATGAACAACTGAAATCATCCATCGACATGCTAAAACTTCTTGCAATCTTCTATTAATCAAAAGTTCAAATTGTCCAACCATGTACTTGGAACGTTCAATGAACTTCAAAAAGCAGTCTCATTTTGAGACTGCCTGTCGGTATTTATGCATAAACATCCTAGCTTTCAAAAAGATGCTTGAAAGTCCTCCCCCATGACATTTTTTTAGTTTCATGACATCACCATTTTAACGTTGTCATGTCCTTGTACACGCCTTATCACACCAATCACTGGCAAAGCCAAAAATAACTGAGTATTCTGTTATTGCATCATAAAGCGGATCTTAAGAACCAACATTGAACATTTGATAGGATGTTGCCCAGGAGGAGATAAGATCTGCTGAGAAAATATAAACCAATGCAGGTCACTCATATTCTAAAAGAGAGAGTCTTGAGTCCATGTTAAAATTGGGTTATAATGTATTATGCGGGTCTAAAATACTAATCTCACAGAGGGTGAAAAAGCAAAATAAGTTAGAAATTTGACAGACTAGCCATCTAATATTATCTCATGTTAGATTTAAAATCAGGAAGTCACCACAATTTCTCAGCAGGCTTAGTCAAGTAAAATTCCATGTTGACTTTAATGATTCGTAAAACAAGTTTCAGCAGATTGAATGTCCAACGATTCAGTACTAGGTTGATGGTTATGAAAGACTGATAATGCACTAGGCTTAAGCAATACGATCAGCATCTATGTTCATAACTTTCAATTATAATTAGACTGATATATCCATTCAGTTTCAAGAATAATAAAACCAAACAGAAAATCTCTACACTGAAAATAATAATATCAAATTCGGTTCTGAGCATTTCTACCCCTCTCCCAACCCCGTTTTTTTTAAAAGTAGAAGAATAGGCTCACCGGAATGGAGTCTAAATGAGAAAGTCTCCTCCCAAGTCTATTTCCATTTCTTGAATTTTCTTCTTCATCTAAGATTTTAGCAATGGCATGATCATCCTCCGTATCATGTGAACTGCTATTCCAACTGGAAGTGGAGCTCGACGCACTTGCATTACCAAAGTGCTCAGTCATGCCCTATGAATGATCTGAATTTTATGTTTGCCACATATGTGTTGCTTCAACCTAGCAATCAAACAAAGCAACAACGACAAACATTAACTTCTCAATTCTTGATATTTCTATATGTATTTGAAAGACCAAGAACGCACAAAAACTGAATCTTTACACAAAGACAACAGAAGAATCAATTCGAATTCAATATTAACGGGTCACAATTATCTTCTGAAAAGACACAAAATAAAGAACCAAGCCCAGAAGATTTTGAACCCAGAATTTGACAGGCAAGAAAGAATTTTGAAGGACTCCTGCTTTGATTTCAAGAAAAGAAAAAGGGAGATACTTTGAAAGAAGAGTAAAAACGGGAAATAGATAGATACCCAGAAACCGAAAATGAGAAGAGAAAACAAGGAAAGCAAGGGGAAGTAGTGCAGGTTTGCGTTGGTTATGTTGGTAGGTTGGGCAGGCTTGAAGTAGACGTCATTCTCATCGACACTATTTCTAAACTTATATAGTAGAAGTCTCTCTCTTGCTCGGTCGGACAAGAAACCCAAAGAGAAGTGTGCATCCGATCGTCTGCCTCGTTGGTAAACGGACAACCAACAAAGCGTGTGAAGTGAAGAAGCTTCTGCTTAATCTTCTACTTCCTTTTCCTTTTCTTTTTTTTCATTTTTATCCTTTTCTTTAAGGAAGTAATAAATCCATATGTATTTCTTTGACCCAGCAAAACTGAAAAGTCAGATATTCCAATTTTAGGAAGTAGTTGTCATGGTTCTAAAATGATAATTTGAGGCATCCCATGTTTCTAATTTTTGATGAATTAAAAACTTGATTTATTATTGTATTGATAAAGTTATCCTGATTTACTTAAAATAAAAAATAATTTAAAATATTAGTTAATTATTTATAATTTTTAAAAATTAATTAAAATTTTTTATTTTAATTTTATATATTCATATATATTATTTTTATTCAATTAAATATATTTCATCGCTACCTCAACGGTACTTCGCGACCAAAAAAAATGACGTGTAACATATACCCATTTTTCTAATTTCTAATGCTAAAATAGTCGGCAAACTTCTTTTCCTTCAAAAATATTCTTGAACTCTAATTACAACTCTCTTTTCGTTGCCGCTGCCTTGCTCCCTTAAGCCCCATTCCTCCTCCATCCTACTATTCCTTTCTCTCCAAACGGGTCCTCCCAGACATCCAAACAAACCCCTATTGTGCATCCAGTTCTTTCTCCACCGTGCAGTCGCCGTACCATTCACAGTTTCACCATCATCTTCATGCCTCAGCCGGGTTTCACAGTTTTCACAGCTTGGCAAACTCGTCTTCTCCGTTTCTGTAATTTTTCTGCTCTCTTTATCTGCAATTTCTCCCCCCAGTGCCGGTACCTACTTGTGCAATCTCATCCTCTCCCATTCTACAATTTTTCTGCTCTCTCACTACAAGTTCTCCCCTCGGATCCATCTCCTCCCTTTGCAATTTCTTCCCCTTAGTGCTGCGACCTCCTTGTGCAATCTCATATTCTCCCTTTCTACAATTTTTTTTCTCTCTCTCTCTCTGCAATTTCTCCTCTCGGATCTACCTCTTCCCTCTGCAATTTCTCTCGCTCGATTCCCCCCTCCCGTCACAATTTCCTCCCATCCAGTCCTCAGCCACTTCCACTGTCATGTCCACAAGGCGGGAAAGAGCCCAACTCAAAAGACTAGTCTGATGGGTGGGAGAACCCCCACACTTATGAACACACAAGTTTTTTCCTATGCACCCCATGTGGGATATGACAGTGGACCCCCTTTGAAGCCGGCGTCCTCAACGGCCCACTCAAGGCGGCTCACACTCTGCCGGCTGTCACTCTGGCACAGATAACCTTTTCCACTCTAGCGGCTGTCACTCTGGCACAGATAGCCCTTTCCCTGGTCGCCCCCTCCGAAGAAGCCGACCACCAGTTCTGATACCATCTGTCATGTCCACAAGGCGGGAAAGAGTCCAACCCAAAAGACTAATCTGATGGGTGGGAGAACCCCCACACTTATGAACACACAAGTTTTTTTCTATGCATCCCATGTGGGATATGACATCCACCCTCTATGATTTCTCCCCTCCAGTGCTACTACCTCCTTGTGCAATCTCCTCCTTGCCCAATTTGGCCTTTTGCCTCTGCCATCTCTCCCTCGTGTTCCATCCTCCTCCCTCTAGAAAGAAGTTGAAGAATATTTTAATTGGAGAAAAATAAGTTTGCTGACTATTTTATTCTTAGAAAAATGAGCATGTGCTTGGGCATGATTTTTTTGGCAGCGAACCAATCGTCCGATGGTCGTGATCACTCGTGAAGTAAAATTAATTGGATAAAAATAGTATGTAAATATATAAAATTAAAATAAAAATTTTTTATTATTCGTAAAAAATTATATATAGTTGGGTGGTGTTTTATGTTATTTTCCCTTAGTTAAATTTAAGACCGGTGATATTGTCTGAGTAATTTTCCTCCTGCCATAGCAATTTGTGTTCAAAAGACGAGGCGATCCCTCTTGGTCAATTGATCCCCATACAGCTTGTTTTCCTCTCTCTTTGGATATATTCTCTCTATCTCTCTCTATGCTAATGTCCTTTTGAATGTCTACCGCACTTACTGGCTTAGGATTTTGAAGGTATCCTTTTCATCTTCTCCTTTTTACTCTTTACTCCTGATGCAGAACATTTTACGGTCTTTTACACAACCCAGGCGCCAAGATTGGATCAGTACAAAATGCCTTTATAGTCTGGCCACCACTTCTTATTGCAGTTTGCATGTCTGTCTTGTTCTGCAACACACTACTATATCTTGGATATGGGACTAAAGCCGGAGTTGGTTATAGCCAATTGTTTTGATGTGAAAGAAGGTACATATACAAATGATAACCGTATGATATACAAGTGCGCTAAAAAGATAAAGATGCTAATGGCTAACAGCTAACTACATATACAAATGATAACCGTATGAAATACAAACAATATTGATCAAAACTCTGATGCTCTTAATGTCGGAGTTGATGAAAATTAAATACAAATTAAACTATTCATTAATGGGATAATATGATCTGAAAGCAAGACTTGACTTGTTCTTCATCTTTTGTTTTTTTTTTCTTCGTCTACAGCTCATGAAAATGTTTGTAATATAATACTACTCCGGTCGTGTAACGTATGTATTATTATACAGACTGTTTTGCATCTTGTAGTTTATTTTTGCTCCAATATCTTTACAACACCTAACTTCAGCATAAGATTTTCAGAATAAGTTTAATATAAGAAAACATTCTTATATTGAAATAAAATTATAAAATATAATAAAACTTCGGGCATTCTTTGCTTTTTAAGACGCTTCATCTACATGAGCCAATTTTGACATGCAAAAATTTTGATAAGGCAAAAGATTCCATTATAAGATGGGATTATAAAATTAAAGTCTATTTAAGTATTCATTCTATTTATATTTCTTTAATATCCATTTTTAGTAAATAACATGAATTAATACCTCTTAATTACAAGATTATTGAGATATTATAATAATAAACATTGCTAAAAATATTTCATAGAACAAAATGATCTGAATATAATATTAATATTTTAGAGTGTATCAAGGGCAATACCTGAATCGATTAAAAGTTCAGTAAATATTAAGACCTTTATATATGAAGGACTTGTTTAATTGTATAACATAAACAATGATCTCATTAGAAACAAGTAGGTGATAAGAAAATGTTTTATCCTATTCTATTTTAGATAGTGGAAAAGTTTCAAAATATGTATTCAAATGCATAAATTTTTGCATTAAATAAATTTGAATATGGTATAAGTGAGAAAAAAGATGCATTATGTTTATTCACCATCCAGTCTTGAATAATTATTTACATATTACAGAATAATTATTCACTTTATAATTTTCTCAATAATTAAATATTCAAACGTTTGTGAATAAGTATTTATAGTGGGGGTTTTAAAAATCATAAGATTTTTATTATATAGAAAAATGTTAATATTTACATCAAATATCGCAGTGTTATAAAGGTTTAAATAATTATTTGCATAAGTGTGAGCAATTATTCATATAGAAAGATGTTAGTTCATTAGCGAAAGAAGGATTCATCACACAATTTTTTTCTCAAATAAGTTAAATATTTGAGAAAGTCACAAAGTAATTATTCGAATGTTTTTGAATATGTATTCGACATTAAGTTTGAAAAAAATTATGACAAGATTATTATATAGATTAAAATGTTAATATTTACATTAGATGAATAAACATAATTTAAATTTCTGTATGCTAATATTTACATTAACTCTGTAGGCAGTCTTGAATAATTATTCTTAGACATTTAGATAATTATGCACCACATAATTTGTGTATAAGTATTCTATGTAGAGTTCAAAAAAATAATAAATTTATTATTAATGTTAATATTTACAAAAGTTCTATGTTGTCATGATAATGGATATATAATTATTCAAAGATGTTTGAATAATTATTTACGATATAATTTTTCTCTTAAAACAATTAATCTTTAAACTAGTGAGAATTATGGCTCAAAACAACGAGAATCATTACAAGAGTTGTCAAAATAAATATAATTTTTTGAAATAAAAAAAGGATCTATCATTGAAATCTTCCACCATCAATATCGTTCTTCAAGTTGTGAGAATCAATACAAATCAATCCAATACCAAGCCTTTCAATTCATATTTTCTTAAATAATTATAACTATTAAATGAATAATTATTCACTGTTCAAATCTGGATACTTATTTCATCCATTCTGAAATTAACCCAACCACCTAATCCACATACTAGTAGAATTTAGTTAAGAGAAGGTGTTGTATTTAGCTTCCAAATCTCTCAATTTTTTCAAGATTAACAATTCATTTCTAAACGTGCAAACACGACGCATAAAATGATTTTTACTGAATGAAAAATGTCAAAATTAAATTTATAAAAAAGAACAGAAAAATTGAAATTAAATAAAAATCACAAATCTATCGTACTTTAAAAATGTAAAAACTTATATTTTAAAAGATAAATTGGTATTTTTTACCTTTTTTATTCCAAATATCAAATCAAATCTTCATTAATTTTTGAAGCATTCTCAAACTTCAACTTCGATCTCATTGCTGATTGTATAGCATTTCTGCAATATAGAGTTAGAGCAATGGTAAAGAAAAGTGAACGAAGAGAGAAAGAAGAGAAAGAGGGTTAGATTTGGTAGAGAGAGAATCTATTTGATATAAGAAATTAAATTTAAATTCAAATCTTGAATTGTGTTTAAGGTTTGGGTGGGAGTTAAAAATTTGTTCGTTTCAAATACATCCCTGAATACCTCCGGCCGCTTGATAAAAAAAAATAACTATTCAATAGCTGATATTACAGCCCACACAGTGCTGAGTAAAAGTACGTCCAGCCAAATCGATTTTTGGGGGGTGCGAGGCGGGGGAAATTTACTCCTATAGAGGGGATTTTGAAAATGTTGGGGGTCTCTGGTTTACGGATGTGCGGTAGCTGTCCTGTACGTACTTTTTATTTTTTTATAGATAATTACACGGTGAAGGGAAGAGACAGACCACATGAACAGCTGAAAGTAGCGGAGCACTGAGAAGAAAGAGAGAGCTGTCCTGTACGTACGCACTTCTTATATCCTCGTGCTCGGTCTTTAATTAGCTTCTCTTGATCGTTTTCGTTCCATTCTGGTACGCATCCACCACAGGAACCTTCGGCTCCATGATTCTAGTGTGAACTGTTGGGAATTTCTGGTAATAATTCCCTCTAAACAAAATTCTAGTGAATTGAAAAATACAAAACACTACGAATATACCCGACAAATAATATTGAATACTATAATCGAAAAGAAAACGATAACAATAAATGCGGAGTAAAAAGAGATAAGGAAAGAACACACCTGGAAAATTTTGATAACGGAGTTCGGCAAAAATATTGCATAGTCTTCGAGCACCACTCAAGCAGCCCGCTTTTATTTATAGTGGGAGAAGAGTTTGCAAATTTGGGATACCATAAGTGTGAGAGAAGAGTCCCTTTTATAGGGATCAAATCTCCTCACATTTTCATCAACTTCCAATGTGGGATTTCTAAGTTAAGGCAAAAGTCAAAATTTGTTGGCCAACTATTTAGGCCAACAACCAACAAATCTCCACCTTGACTTAACTTCTAGTCCCACCAAATACAAAAGCTTCTCAATCAAACAAAAAATAAAATGGACCTAGTGGTGCTTCCAAATCTTTCGTCGTTAGGCGCCAACTCAAATATGCAAAATATTAACCAAGTTTAAACAGTGTTCAAACTTGGCCCTTGTAACCACCTTGGTCAACATATCTGCAGGATTTTCCGCCGTGTGAATCTTCTGAAGAAGTATCTCATCTTCTTCCAGAATTTCCCGTACAAAGTGATAGCGAACATCAATGTGCTTCGTCCGTGCATGAAAGACTTGATTCTTTGCTAAGTGAATAGCACTCTGACTGTTAGAATAAACCTCAAGTTGTTTCTGACCAACTCCCAAGTCTTTAAGCAATCCATGAAGCCAAATTGCTTCCTTCACAACCTCTGTAATCGCCATATACTCTGCCTCAGTTGTAGACAAAGCCACCGTTGACTGCAAGGTAGACTTCCAACTAACTGGCGCTTTTGCTAAAGTGAACAAATAGCCAGTTGTAGACCGTCGCTTATCCAAATCACCTGCATAATCAGAATCACAATATCCAACTACACAATGACCAAGTGATTCATCCCGTTCAAATTCCAATCCAACATCTACGGTATTTTGAAGATACCGTAGAATCCATTTCACAGCTAACCAATGACCCCTTCCTGGATCATGCATGTACCTGCTCACAACACTAACAACTTGTGAAATATCTGGTCTTGTACACACCATTGTATACATCAAGCTTCCAACTGCATTTGCATATGGGACTTTCGCCATGTATTCTCGCTCTTCATCTGTTGTTGGAGATAACCGGCTACTAAGTTTAGAATGAGGAGCAAGTGGGGTACTTACAGATTTTGTATCTTCATGCATACCAAAACGATGTAATACCTTATTCAAATACTGCTTCTGTGTCAGCCAAAGCTTGCCTCTCTCTCTGTCCCTGTTTATCTCCATGCCGAGAATCTTTTTGGCTTCCCCCAAATCCTTCATCTCGAACTCTTTACTCAGTTGAACCTTCAATCTGTCAATCTCAACTTGGCTCTTTGCTGCTATCAACATATCATCAACATATAAGAGTAAGTAAATGTAAGAACCATCTTGAAGCCTGCGCAAATACACACAATGATCGTATTTGCTCCTTATGAACTTCTGACCCTTCATAAAACTGTCAAATCGCTTATACCATTGTCTTGGAGATTGTTTCAATCCGTACAATGATTTACTTAATTTACAAACCCAATTCTCCTTACCAACAACCTTGTATCCATCTGGCTGAGTCATATAGATTTCCTCCTTCAAATCACCGTGCAGGAACGCGGTCTGCACATCAAGTTGAGCTAGCTCCAAATTCATCTGCGTTACCAAGGCCAACAAAATTCTAATGGATGAATGTTTAACAACTGGAGAAAATACCTCATTATAATCAATTCCCTCCTTCTGAGCGTAGCCTTTAGCCACCAATCTTGCCTTATAACGCATCTCATCTTTATCAGGAAATCCTTCTTTCTTTGCAAATACCCATTTGCATCCAATAGCCTTCTTGCCCTTCGGTAGTTGTGTCAGCTTCCACGTCTTGTTCTTCTTGAGAGATTGTATTTCTTCTTATATTGCACCTGCCCATCTACCACTTTCTGAACTTCGGATGGCTTCTGGGTAGGTGGATGGAACATCATCAACAACTGGAAGTGCATAAGCTACCATGTCGATGAAAAACGAGCGAGTTTTTGAATCTCTCGTCTTTGCCTTCTAACCGCAATTGGCTCCGATTCGCTGTTGAGGGTTCTTGGGTAGGAACATCTTCCTCATCCGACTCTTCTTACGCCTCGGAGAATCTCTAGTGGTGCTATTTGTTGGAATCACCATCGTCTGCTCAAACTCCACTGCTTTTGAATACACTCCACCTGCTCGCGAATACCATCAACCCCTTCCCGGATTTACTTTTTGCAACATGGCAGATTCATCAAAGGTAACATCCCTACTGATTATCGTCTTCTTTGCCTCTAGACACCATAAACGGTATCCCTTAACTCCAGCATTGAAGCCCATAAATAGAGCCTTTTTGCCCGTGGATCCAACTTTGATTCATTCACATGATAATATGCGGTAGAACCAAAAACACGCAAAGTATCATAATCGAATGAGTTTTTGCAGACCATACCTCTAAAGGAGTCTTTCCTCTATAGCAGATGATGGCAAACGATTGACGAGATGTTGAGCATAATTTATTGCCTCAGCTCAAAAATTTTTTGCCTAGCTCGACGATTAGACAAAGATACTAACGAACTTTCTCCACCAATGTCCCTCGTTCATACGCTCCGACACCCCCATTCTCGCTGTGGTATTTTTTCGACTCGTGAAGTGCCGCCTTATGCCACAATCTTGACATACCTTCAGGAATGGATCGCTCTTGTATTCTCCACCATTGTCTGTTCGGAGAACCTTGATCTTCCTCCCTGTCTGGTTTTCAACTTCAGCTTTCCACTTAAGGAAAACTCCAAGCACATCATCCTTATTTTTCATAGTAAACACCCAAACTCTTCTGGAAAAATCATCAACAAAAGTGACAAAATAATGCCTACCACTGATTGACGGAGTCTTGGCAGGTCCCCAAACATCTGAGTGCACATAATCCAGAATGCCCTTGGTATTGTGGATTGCAGTGTCAAATTTCACTCTTCGTTGTTTTCCTAAAACACAATGCTCACAAAATTCTAATTTGCAAGTCTTCGTACCTTTCAACAATCCCTGCTTGGCAAGAATTTGCAAGGATTTCTCACCAGCGTGTCCCAACCGCATATGCCACAGCTTCGTTGCTTTAGCATCCTTTTTGCTACTTGAAGTTGCCGCTGCTACTGTCCCCATCACTGTACTACCTTGGTAGTAATACATATTATTCTTCCTCACGCCTTTCAACATCACCAGTACTCCTGAAGTTACTTTAAGAACTCCATCTCGCATCGTCACAACTAGGCCTTTTGATTCTAAGGCCCCCAATGAGATGAGATTCTTCTTCAACTTTGGCACGTACCGCACATCTCGCAAAATTCTGGTGGATCCATCATGATTTCGCAACCTGATTGAACCTATCCCGGCTGTTTTACATAGATTATCATTACCCATATAGACAACCCCGCCATCGAGTTCTTGAAATTCAAAGAACCATTCCCGAATGGGACACATATGATAAGTGCAACCTGAATCCAATATCCATTCATCTGGATGTGATGTTGAAGGTGAAACAACAAGGGAAATTTCTTGATTCTGCATCACTCTTGCATTCTGCAACATTTGCATCTTGCGGAGTCTTCCCTTTCTTCTTCCACTTTTGGACAAGTCCTTCTTCCAGTGCCCTTTCCATGACAGAAAGCACACTCATCTTTTGGCAACGACGCGCCTTTTGACTTGGACCTTCCTCTCCTCCCCTTTGATCGGCTTTTCTTGATCGACCTCTTGCCACCAATGCTTCTTCTGTTGTCGTTAATTTTGTTTTCATCTTATCCTGTTTTCTCAATTCATGACTATACAAAGCAGAACATACAACATCTAACGACACATTCTCTTTCCCATGAAGTAATGTAGTTTCCAAATGTTCAAATTCATCGGGAAGAGACGATAACAACATTAAAGCCAAATCTTCATCCTCAAATTTTACATCTAAATTTAACAGGTCCACTACTAATTGATTAAATATAGTGATGTGTTCATTCATAGTTGTACTCAGTCGGTAATCAAATCCGAACGTACCTCTTCTTTATAAAGGAGCTTATTCGACCATTTTTCTTCGAAATTTGTCCTCCAATGCCTTCCACAATTTGTCGCGCAAGTCTCGTTCTTGAAAGCATACTTGCTCCCTGGGACGAGCACGACCGAATTGTTCCGCATGCCAACCGATTCATAATATTCCAATCCTTATCTACTACATCTTCCGGTTTCTCTTACCGCAATGGCAATATCAAGACCTCGCTAGAAAAGTGAGTCCAAGACTTCCCCTTGCCACATGCCGAAATGGCAGCATCCATCAAATATTTCTACTGCTAATTTCAAACTAGACATTGGAATCCTCGACCATGATGAAGAGGAAATCAAGTAGATGCCATTACTGGAACTAATATAGTATTCAATATTTCAAAAGACACTACGTATTGTATCAAAAATTATTCCAAGAAAATTTCCAGGAAAGATTGGAGGGTCACAAGTGGACCGCTTAAATACCAACCTCCTTAGACAAAATTTTCCTAGATAATTAAAGCTACAATACCCAAACAAACAAGCCAAGGACGAACCTTCGGCTCTGATATCACTTGTTGGGAATTTCGGGTAATAATTCCCTCTAAACAAAATTCTAGTGAATTGAAAAATACAAAACACTACGAATATACCCGACAAATAATATTGAATACTATAATCGAAAAGAAAACGATAACAATAAATGCGGAGTAAAAAGAGATAAGGAAAGAACACACCCGGAAAAATTTGATAACGGAGTTCGGCAAAAATATTGCATAGTCTCCGAGCACCACTCAAGCAGCCCGCTTTTATTTATAGTGGGTGAAGAGTTTGCAAATTTGGGATACCATAAGTGTGAGAGAAGAGTCTCTTTTATAGGGATCAAATCTCCTCACATTTTCATCAACTTCCAACGTGGAATTTCTAAGTTAAGGCAAAAGTCAAAATTTGTTGGCCAACTATTTAGGCCAACAACCAACATGAACTAGGTACCATCCCTCGCCATAGGCGCAATCCTTCTTCCACTTAGTCTTCCTAAAGCTGAAGAGCATTTCATACTTAATTAATATTTTGCTCACAATATTACAATATATATTTTTCATTTTTTATAAAAGAACTTGTCAGAAAAAAAAAAGAAAATAATTTACCTAGAATTGACCGAATATTATTATTATGATTAAAAAGTTTCCCACTGAAGGAGTATGGCCATGTGCACAGAACCGAAGCAAATGAAAATAGGGCGGTGGATCCTCCGGAAGTGCGGATATTGTGTAAGCTTACATAATAACATTGTTAATGCTCTCTCTACATCCAGAAAAGGAGACGTTGAACTGGCAAAAACAAAGCCCTTCTTAATGTATCAATCCTCAGTCAAACAATTGTTTCCTATAACTTGTCTAATATGACAATTTCACGAGGTCAACCTTTTTTCATAGTATTCTCTTCTGAGCACAATGAGAAAGCACCCCAAAAAATCCAAGCTGTGAAACGAAGATTTCTTAGACATCCAAGAACAAAATGGCATGTCCTTATGTATAACTAACATACCATTATCCCTTTGTGTGGCTATTGTCTTTATTAAATACTACTACGAGGCTTTATTTGTTTTTCTGGTTCTGGGTCATATCCTTTTTCATTCATGACTGGTTTTGTCGGCAAAGGAGCAGTCATGGAAGTTTGGCCAGAGCCACTCAAAGCCCACATCATTTCACGTGCAATGTCCGTCATATAAGAGGAGATCAATCCATCCGATGCTTTAGTGCAGAGGAGAAGAGAGACGGAGATAAGACTGATTAGAGACAGAGAGAGCAAAGGAAATTAAAGCATGGAGTGCTTAAGTGGGAAGGCCAAGGCTGTTCTTGTTCCCTATCCGGCACAGGGACATGTCACTCCCATGCTCAGGCTTGCGGCGCAGCTTGCTGATCAGGGTTTTTTACAGCCCGTACTTGTTACCCCGGAGTCCATCCACTGCCGGATTCTCTCTCAGATCAATCCATCCGATGGGATCATCTGCATGTCGATACCCGACGGACAGGAAGAAGGAAAACCAAGAGACTTCTTCACGATTGAGACGGCCATGGAGAAGCACATGCCCTTTCATCTTCAGAACCTCGTTCTTCAACTCCAGGAAGAAGAAGGCGGAGTTGCATGTTTGGTTGTCGATTTGTTGGCTTCCTATGCCCTGGACATTGCCAATCGGTGCGGTATCGAAGTAGCAGGTTTTTGGCCGGCCATGCTTGCTACGTATCAACTCATTGCTGCCATTCCAGACATGCTCGAGGCCGGTTTTATTTCCCAAACGGGTAAATTGAACATATATATGTTGACTTTTGGCTTTATATTTGAATCCCACATCGGTGGGCTTATTATTGGGGGAGGTTTTGGAGGGTTATAAATTAACCCCTCCTCCCCCTATTAGATTCATCCTAAATTTGTATCACTTCTTCCACAATAATAAAAACGGGCTGCTTGAGTGGTGCTCGGAGACTAGGCAAATTTTGCCGAACTCCGTTATCAAATTTTTCCGGGTGTGTTCTTTCCTTATCTCTCTTTTATTCCGCATTTATTTGTTATTATTGTTTATTTCTGATTATAGTATTCAATATTATTTGTCGGGTATATTTGTAGTGTTTTGTATTTTTCAATTCACTAGAAGTTTATTTAGAGGGAATTATTACCCGAAATTCCCAACAATATAGTCGTTCCATTACTTGTGTCTTCTCTCTTCAGCAATGAGTCACATCAACAATTCGCCAAAAATTAAAAACTAAAAAAAGTCCCCTCAACAAACAGGTGACACATGCAGGCTCTTGCAAAACGGAAAAAACCAAAAAAAAGTAATGTCATTAGTACCTTTCTCTTCTCTCAATGCTTTTTAGTTTATTTAGATTGTAATTCAAACTAAAAATTTTTCTTCATTTTTCTATTTTTAATGATTGTTTTGAAATTGAAGTTCAGAACTGATAAATGGATGCATTTTTCTATTTTTAATGATACTCAGATGGTTGGCAATTTGCACAGAATATATAATATACGTACACGCACCTTATCCTTTTAACATCTGTGCATTTGATAAGTATATATATCCGTCCATTGATCAGTATTCCTTTTTTTTTTTTTTTGGGGGGGGGGATAGTATTCTAGTTTTTTACGATACTTACATGCCCTCTTGTTGAAGAAAACAAAAGAAAATGTCAAAGCACAACGTCATGTGAGGATGTGTTTGCATGTGGATAGAGAAGTTGTTGTTGCGTGTTCTTTGAGCGCATGTCTGTCTTAAATCGGGAGAAATCTCAATTTGGTGATTAAACTATGCAGTTATTGGTTATGGATCTTTCAGGATGTCCGCTGCACGAAGCTAGTTCCATCATCCCCTCACCTGGCGATCTTCAAGCCACGGTCAGTGCCGAAGAACTGCCGTGGTTAATTGGAACTTCGGCTGCAAGAAAATCAAGGTTCAAGTTTTGGACCAGGACCCTGGAGAGAGCCACAGCACTACGCTGGCTTCTAGTGAATGCGTTTCCAGACGAATGCAACGGTAGAGAGCTATGGGAATCTGTAGATCAATCTCAAACCCATCCCCTGGTATTCTCGATTCAGCTCATAAATATGAGCAGAAAAATAACGAAAGCCAGCTTTTGGGAGGAAGATTTGAGTTGCTTGGATTGGCTAGACAAGCAAACTGCCGGATCGGTCTTGTACGTCTCGTTTGGAAGCTGGGTAAGCCCAATAGGAGAGGCTAAGGTGAAAAGCTTAGCCCTGGCACTTGAGGCATCGAGAATACATTTCCTTTGGGTGCTGGGGGCTGCATGGCGTGAAGGGTTGCCGAGAGGTTATATGGATAGAGTCTGGAAACAGGGACGAGGCAAGATCGTCCCGTGGGCGCCTCAAATGGATGTGCTGCAACACGACGCTGTGGGCTGCTTTCTCACACATTGTGGGTGGAATTCTACTATGGAGGCCATACAATGCAGGAAACCTTTACTCTGTTGTCCGGTTGCCGGGGATCAGTTCCTGAATTGTGCCTACATAGTCAAGGTATGGCAAATTGGGGTAAGAATGAAGGGTTTCGGACAGAGAGATCTGGAAGAGGGTTTCAGGATGGTGATGGAAGACTGTGACATGAGCAAGAGACTAATGAAGCTCAACGAGAAGTTAATGAGCAAGGAAGCAATCAATAGAGGCCTAGATAACTTAACAACCTTCATTCGTAGTATGAAGCTTGAGTCACGTAGTCTTTAAAGATCTTAAACATTTATGATTAATTTCTTACTTTTGATCAGTCGCTGATATGGATCTTAGATTTCCTCTACAATACCAGTAATTATCAAGACTTGAATTACAATCAAGATATAGGTAATGGTTTAGACGTGGTGACATATATATATACATCAAGGGACCTTAATGGCAACTCAGAAATTATGTTTAAGACGGAATTCAAAAGAAAAATAAAATTTGAAAGACATCAGCAAGGAATTTGAAAAATTGTCCAGTGACAAAGGTAATAGCGTATCAAAGTTATCAAATTATTTTTTAGAGGAAATTACAATTTAGCACCTCAACTATGGCTATACATCCTTTATTCAAAGTTTAAAGACCTACCTTTTCATTCCCCTCCTCTATATATAACCTTAGAAGTTAGAACCTATTTACTTTCCTGTGCTTAAAAATTCATGTTTTACATGCTTAAACTTTACTTTAAAGGTAAAAGTTAATAAAAATAAATTTTAAGGAAAGTTTGGAAACATTTTCTTAGCAAAAACTTCTAAGAACTTTGAAGATCGATGTTAAAATTGCTTTCTACTGAGCATGGGATTTGGAATCATTTTTTCATTCTGTTGTTTGGAAGGCAAAGCTGAAATGAAAGGATGATTCATATTCTATATTTTGAAAAATTATTATTCAACGTCAAAATTTAATATAATTTTGTATAATATTACCTAAATGTCCTCTTAAAGTCAAATAAAGTCTGTCATTCATAAACTCTTACTTGAATCATATTCACATTAGAACTCCAAAATATCAAATATATTATTTTAATTATTAAAAACAAAATTTTAAATAAAATTTGACAATGACATAGTCGTATTAATTATTAAAACATAATTTATGTTTAAAATTCAACATAATCATAAAAACAACTTATTTTGATTAAAATAAGAAATGCTATCAAGAGAAATAAAATATTTATATAATATTTTTAGTTAATTTAAAGAAGAGTACAATGGTCACTAGAATTTTATATAAGTTTTCAACTTCTCCTGAAAATGCCTTTTATCAAGTTTTGGTATGAAAAGGTTTTTTTCACTTCTTCTTGAAATGGAAAGACCATTCCCATCTCAATTCTACAAATCAAATATTGGAATGAAAAAAGAAGTAAGAAAAATCATTCTGTTGCATTCTAACACACCAAAAGTGTCCTATTAGAGTTTTTTCTTTTCTCATAATTTCTATATTTTTTAAAAGAAAAAATTAACATATTCTATATTTTTTAAAAGAAAAAAATTAACATAGGATAACTTAATAATAATAGAACAAAGAATGGAACACAAAACCGAATAAAGACTGCCTCGTAGGTTCATACTGCTTTTCTCTCTCATAACCTGTTTTCTCTGCGGAACTTTTTGTTTGCTCCATCTTCTTCAGCCAGATTTTATATATATAAAATATAAAATCAGTATCTGTCTTTTTTTCCTTTTTGGATAAAAGCAATCAGTATCTGTCTTCACCACCACACCGGTTTTTGTTTACAAATCATGATGGCTATTCTTCTGGGACTTTTTGTTTTTCAAGAAAATCTTTTACTATTTGGAACAGATGTGGATCCGCTTTCAAATGGCTCAAGATTTTCTAATTTATTATATAGTTCATTATTTAGTACATTAATTAAATTACATCACATATAATAATATCATTAAATTAAGAATAATGATTTTGAACTAATTATATCATTTCGTAATTTAGCTATTATACTAAAAAGTATACTAAATATCCTTGCTTTTTCTTTAAAATTCTTTGACCAATAATACACCAAAAGTCTTCTACGTTACTATTTTATGAGAATAGAGGTGAAATTGAGTAAGCTCATCGTGTTCAAGAATGGCCGAAAGGCATTAAGAGAGGAACTGCCATACATTTGTTTAGCTCCTCCCTTTTTTTTCTGTCAAAAAAATCAAAATACACAAACTAATTAAACACAAAATTTCATATATAATTAAGTTTAGATGACTGTTTTACCCTTCCATTGATTAAAGAATAAAACTTCTATCTCTCTTCCTTAACGAGGTTTCTCTTTCTTCCTCTTAAAAAATCTGCTTCTATTGTTAGTTGGTCATTAGAAATCTGATAAAATTCTCACCAAGATCCATTCTTAAATAAGGATATATTTGAAACTTTATTCTAAAAATATCCTCAATTTTGCTTATTTGACAAATAAAAATGAACATGGGAGTGACCATCTTTTAACAGATAAAAACAAAGGGAGTTAGTATTATAGAAGTCATCTTTTGACATCCTATCACAAAAATGTAGAAAATGAATTTTGAACACAAAGTATACGTATTTTTTAATGTACGTTTCTGAAACATATATTAATACGAATTAAATATATTTTATATATTAGTTCAAGTTTAAAAGATCTATCACCTTACAAGAAATAAGAGAAGGAAATTGAACACTTATACTATTAAATATAGTTATTTAATTTATATTAATATTTGCCTCTGGGGCACAAGCTAGTATTTTTTTTTTATAAAACTTAGAATTTAAAAATTGTATCAAAAAAATTTTAACACAAAAGATACTTACAATATGCACGATACGAAGTGATCCAAGGGAAACTTGGACGACCACTAATTTTTAGTTAGCGGCCTTACTTATGCAAGTATGGTCATTAGAAATATATGAAAATGGCGTGAGATTAGAACTACTTCATCTATTTCAAAATATATAACTTATTTTTCTTTTATATAGTTTAGATAAAATTTATAAAAAAAATTTGATAGTTTTCTAAAATGTACTTATTTAAGAATAATTAGTTAGTTTGTCAAATGCAAATTTGAAGAATTAGTGTTGAAGTGGTTGATTAAAAAATTAATAGTTTATAAAAATAAAAACATTTAAATAAGTGGTTAGAAATTAAGGTAAAATTAAAAACAAAATAATAAATAAAGTCTCTATATAAAAAATATATATATTTTTGGAACAAATCAAAGAGAAAAATATAATATATATTTGAAATAAAATGAGTTATAGATTAGTTTAATATTAAATTTTTTTGATAAAAAAAGAAAAGGCCAACGACAAAAAAAAAAAGGAAAGTAGGTCCACAAGTCAGACACGCGTCGTTGGCAGGAACATAGAAGGTATTGACCGGATTAAATCACCGAAAACGTTGAATGCATATACGCGCAGAATTAATATCCTATTCCCGTCGTCTAGAAGAAATGAATGCAAGCGAGACGTTTCGCTTCGATTTTCCTTCCCAGAAATAAGCGCACCTCTTTTCTTTCCTCCCACGCTGTTTTGCCGCCCGCCTTCCTTTCTTCCGTCCCCTACGCAACTTCCTTTTCTTTCCTCTATATATAATAGTACAGTTCAACCACTCCATTATTGCTGTTGTTCTGTTCCTGTTTCTTTAGCCACGTCGTATAGTGTATATATATATATCTTGATTCTCCAGGAACTTCACATACTTAATTATCGTCATGAGTTACTACAACCAAACCCACGCCCAAGGTAATTCAGTTGATCTTTTTCTTTTTCTTTTGGCATTGATCAGGATAGTTGAAGCGCTTGAATATTTCTTTGAATTTGTTTCGTGATCTTTATTTGTTTAAATGTTTTAATTGTTCAAGCAGGAGTATATCCCCCTCCGTCCACTGCTCCGGCAGTTGAAGGCTACGGGCAGCCTTCGGGTGGGTATATGGTTCCACCACCAGCTAGCTATCCCATGAAAGACAGTCATCAAGGTTACCCAGCCAACGCTGATCCAGCCACGGCCACGACTCGGTCCAGGGGTGACGGCTTCTGGAGGGGTTGGTAAGTCCCCGTCTCTCTTTCTCTCTTTCTCTATATATATCTCATCACACACGCGCACACACCGCAACTAAAAATGAAACAAACTCAAAAGCCGGATGCAAGGGTTGGGGGAGCGGCGCTCGCATCCTGACATTTTCAAAACGACACAATCAATAACCAGATGCTCTGCTAATCTCATACTTTTCAAGATATGTTTTGAAGTTCTTCTCAAAACTCTATTAAGTTCTTCGATTTTGCAAGAAAAACAGTTAAGAGCATCCAAATAGATCCAACATATTAATCGAAGCTCTGTGCTGATCAAAGAAAACAAAAGAAAAAGTGGCTCGGTAGCCTACGTTTTCTCTTTTCTTCTTTCTCCCTTGCAAGGAAGTTTTAACATATTTCTTGTAACATATACATGTGGCGCTGACGTGTGTTCGCAAGAAAAAGATAAAAGCAAAGAATAAAGATATTGATGTGTGTGTTTACGTATGCGTGCAGTTGCGCTGCCTTGTGTTGCTGCTGCCTCTTGGATGCGTGCTTTTGAGGAGGATAAGCGTTGGCTTTTGCTTGCTGCTGGACGCGTTCTATCTTTATGGATTGGTTTATTTTTTATTTGTTTTTCTGTATATAGTTTGAATTTTATGTATCTTTGACTTTGTTGGAACTTTAGTTGGAATTTCAGCAGTTGCATCTTTCACTGGTAACTAGTTGGCATACGTTTTCTTTTTACTTGCATTGTATTCGCATACTTGACAATTTGTCAGGGATGCGAGATTTATCAGCGATGTTAAGTCGTACTTGACAATTAATTTTGCAAGTAAAAAAAATTAACTACATACTTTCCAATTGAATTCAGTGCCTCTACGCTATGATCGTTAAAAGAATAGATTTTTTTCCTGTTTTGCAAAGAAATATCTACGTATTTTTTTAGAAGGGGAAGAAAAATTGATAAATATTTTTTTTGGCTGGGAGGGGAATTGTTTTTTGACTTTATATATATAAGTAATATATAGTAAAAATAATAATTTATTGATATTATATATATATTAATTTTTTATACAACATGTCAAATATTTTGAGATTGGACAGAAAGATCGTTAAAAATAAAAATCTCAAAAATTTGATGAAATATTAATATTTTGCATTCTAAAGCAAAAAATGATATTTTATCAGAATTTTTTATTTTGAATTAATGTTTATTCGTTATATGTTTTATTAAAATTTAATATATATATATATATATATATATATATATATATAACAGGATATAATGATAAGAAAAATAATCAGCAAATTCAAATTTTATACTTACGTCATTTTAATTTTACTTAAAATTTATAACTACAAGTAAGTAAGTATTAAATAATTAAGTGATTAGTAAAATTTGTTATTAAACGCTCTTAAAAAATAAAATGCTTAATAATATGTGTTATCAAGCACACTTAATCAAATAAGTATTTAATTAACTAATTTTAAATGCTTAATTAGGTTAACAAACAAACCTTATACGATATCTTTATTTACTTCTCAACCAAACAATGTCAATATTTTGTTTACCTTTAGATTAACATTTCTTTCCTTTTCTTCTCTATTTCGCCCCTACTAAATAAGGTACTTCCTTTGTTTCAGAATATAAAGTTTTTTTGACTATTTTTGATAAATTAAGAAGAAAAAATTATTTTCTTTATTATATTTATGGTTATGGTTATTTAAAAAAAAAACTTTAAAATTTATAAAAGGTTAAACATTTTAAAGAGAAAATATAGTCAAAATGTCTTACATTTTAAACAAATGAGGAAGTATTAAGTTAAAGATCAAATGAATTTACAAGGCTTCCTTGTCCAACCAAATTATCTTTCACTTCTTTCTTGTTCATTTCTATTCCAATGTGACTATCTTCGTTTATCAAATTATGTAGAATCCATAACAATTCCTTGACTTATGCAATCTTCTAGTCTATTTAGTGTAATTTTCCTTGAGATCTTTTTTTTATTCTTGTTTTATTAATGATTCTTGAATTACATGAACAATTATATATTGAAACTTCCTTGATTTATTTCATCCCCCCGTCTATTTGACATGATTTTCTTCGTTTCTTTCTTGTTTCTTTTTTTCAGAAAAAATGTCTTATTTAGTCCTCGAATTTGGGGGTCAATCACGCTTAGATTTTTAAAGTATTTTTTAACTTATATAGTCCTTAAATCAATTGCGCTTAGATTCTTAAAGTATTTTTTAGCCTATATAGTCCTTGAACAATTTATGTATCTTTAATGTGATCTTACACCATTCTCTGCAACAAATTTTGACCAAAAAACCCTATACCTTAGCCTTAGTTTGATTGGGTTGTAATGTGGAAGTAAATAGGGAGGATAAGTAAATATAGACATAAATGTCTCATTTACGTCATTTGGTTAGAGTGAGAAGTGAAGGGGAAGTAAATGAGGAGGGGATACCACTCCCCCTCTCCTCATTAGCATTTTCTTCCCCTCTAAATTTGAGAGATTGGGAGAAAAAAATAAGTTGAGTATATTAATAACATATTTGACTTTATTTTTTAACTTAAAATATTAGATAGGAGCGAGAATAAGGGAAAAAAGTAAAATTATATAATAATTCTCTTTTCTCTCCTCTTCCCCTCCCAGCCTTCTTTCTCTCATACCAAACAAAAATAAAATAAAAAAAATACTTTCCCTAGATGAAATATATGTTCTCTTCCCCTTCCCCCTCCCCATTTGTGAACCAAACTAAGCCTAGCAATACTACATCTTTTAGGGCATATTTATTCTATCACGTGGTTTTCCTTAAAAAAAAAATCAACATATGACTCGTACATAAGGATCAATTGGAGGAAAAAAATTTTGAGTTCATTTTCCTCCCACTTCCTACTTGAACAAAGAGGCAAAACTCCTCTTTTTTTTTTTTTGTCCAAAATAAGCTGCTAGGTAGGGGTGTGCATTATTTGGAGAAAATTTAAAAACCGAACCGAACCGAAATTTAATTCGGTTTTCGGTTCGGTTTGGAGAAAATTCAATTTGGAGAAAATTCAGTTTTTCATCTCCAAATTAAATTTCGGTTTGGTTTCGGTTTAGACCAAGCCAAACCGAAAAACTGAATTTTCTCCAAAATTTCTCCAAATTAATAATTAAGTATAATTAAAAATTAATAATTTAATTGAGTTAATTCTTAATTATAGTTATTTTAAAATTTAAAATAATTAATTTTTGTATATTTTCAGAATATTCTTTAAAGACTAATAACTTAAAGTAAATTATATTTTAATTAAGATTATAATCAATATTAGAATATAATTAATGTTATTTTAAATTTAAATTCTTAATTTTATATATTTCGGTTTTCTCCAAACCGAATTTTCTCTAAACCGAAATATTTCGATTTGGAAAAAATTCAGTTTGAAGGTAAATTAGGTTTGGTTTGGTTTTGAAAAAAAATGAAAAAATCCGATTTTTCTCCAAATAGTAAAACCGAAAGTAAAACCGAATTTTCTCCAAACTGAACCGATGAACACCCCTACTGCTAGGTTAAAAAAAACAAAGTTAAGGAGTTGTACCTAAAGAAATGATCTATGAATTTAGCAATGTCAATACGGGCCCAAGCCCGCGGTCTGGCCCGTATATAGTATGCCCAAGCTCATTAAAAACACGGGCTTTTTGGCCCGTTTCGTTTAACTCGCGGGTTAAGGTGGGCCGGAGCGGGCCGGATGCGGGCAAGCCTATTTTTTCTTTTTATTTTTTTATTTAAATAAAAAACGACGTCGTTTCGATGTTTTTAAAATATTTTTTTAAATTTTTTCCCTGAAATGATATCGTTTTGATATTTTTTGACAAAATGACATCGTTTTGAAAAACTCGTGGGCTGACCCGTTTAGTCCTCGAGCTTACTGTAACGGGCTGCGGACTGAAGGATCCTAGCCCGCGGGCCAAACTGGCCAACCCGCGCCAGCCGTTTCAAAGCCAGTGACGGGCCAGGCCGGAACGGACTGCCCCCTTGACAACGCTATCTATGATCCAAATATCAAATGCTATAATAGAAAGTCTTGTACTTTCAAGATTTTTGAGTATATTTGATTTGAATCGATTTGAAGGATGTGACGGGATGAATATACTCATTCAGATGTGGCACATGCTTGTGGCATGGGTCTTTTGACCGAAGTGTGCTGCAGAAAGTGATGGTATGACTATATTAGAAACAAAATAAATTCTTTAAGGACCCATACTGGTTAAAAACAAACTGTAAATACCTACTTGCTATTGATTCTAAATTTGGAGACTACATAGTTCATCTTTCCTTTTTCTTTTATTAATGAATGTTGAATTACACACACAATTATATATAATTTAA
Organism: Rauvolfia tetraphylla; assembly: GCA_030512225.1. NCBI lineage: Eukaryota > Viridiplantae > Streptophyta > Magnoliopsida > Gentianales > Apocynaceae > Rauvolfia > Rauvolfia tetraphylla. Next base: position 116,065 of record JAJQKT010000002.1, read on the forward strand.
AATTCTGAAATAATGAAAATTATATTAATTAGATTAAAGAAATCAATTAGACTTCATTTGGATTGAGCTTTGTCGGGACGGAACAACAATTGAATCTTAGAAATCAATTAGACTTCATTTGGATTGAGCTTTGTCTGGACGGAACAACAATTGAATCTTGCTTTTTTTCACAAAAAAAATTTACTTGTTCAAAACCCAATATAAAATTTTCAAACTTAAACTCAATCTAAATGAAGCCTTACTAATGAATTTTTATGTGATTAATATGCATGATTCAATTATTAAGGATAAGATTATAAATAGAGTGTAAACTACTTCCTTTTATCTACATACCGCTCCTTGGGTTTTCGCCCAAAAATAATTTATAAAATTAATAAAAAATTTAAAATCTAAACTCTATCTACTTTTACTCTAATTCTTAGAGATCGCTCTCTGGTTTCAACATCTATTCTTTTTTCTTTTTTATAATTTTTGTAAGACTTTTTCTTGAGAGAATAGTTTTTGCCAGACTTTGTCCCAGCTTAAATGAGTTGCAAAAAGGAAAGAAAACCCTCTTCTAACAATTTTATATATGGTTTTTGCAGAAAAGAAAAGAAAAGCAATTTTTTCCAATAAGAAAATTAGAAAAAAACGCAAATCCCGAAATGAGAAAAAGTAGTGGAAGTAACAATATATGAAATCATAGAACTGGGCCTGTATTTCAAACCAATCAAAGAAGATCGGCCCAAAACCTTTTCATCCGAACTAGGGCTTTGAAACCACAAGCGTATTTATTTTGGCCTCCATTTGCCGATTTAGGGTTTTAACGAGACAGGTCACAGGGAGTGCACCAGCACCAATCCAGTTCTCCCACAATCAGCTGATAGGCGGCAAGGATGGTGAAGTTCCTGAAGCCTAACAAGGCCATCATTATCCTTCAAGGGCGTTACGCCGGCCGTAAGGCGGTCATAATCCGGTCATTCGACGAAGGAACCCGGGACCGCCCCTATGGCCACTGCTTGGTCGCTGGGATCTCCAAGTACCCGAAGAAGGTGATCAAAAAGGACTCAGCTAAGAAGCAGGCCAAGAAGTCTCGGGTTAAGTGCTTTATCAAGCTCGTCAATTACAACCATATCATGCCCACTCGCTATACCCTCGACGTCGACCTCAGGGACGTTGTTACTCTTGACTGCCTCCAGTCTCGCGACAGGAAGGTTGCTGCATCTAAGGCAACCAAGGACCGCTTCGAGGAGAGGTTTAAGACTGGTAAAAACCGCTGGTTCTTTACCAAGCTCAGGTTCTAATTTTCAAATCCTGGGAAATGGGAACCCGATCGGAACTCGGTGTTATTGCTATTGATAGGATTCGTTACTGTTATCTATGGGCATGATGCTAGACGTTAAAGACGTATCTGTTCTCCGGCCAGTGGTTTTGTTGCAGTATAATTTGTTTCTGATTTCTTCTCTGGACCTCTTTATCGTTTGTTGAAATAGAGCTATTTTCTTTCATCCTTTATTTTTTTGGTGCTTTATTCTTTATCTGCATTTTGTTCTTGCTATTTATTTCTACGGATTACTGGTATGAAGAATTTCAGCAAGAGTTTGGACTCTAGCCTCTAGGGGAATATTATTGCTCCAAAATACTAATATTTTCTGTCAGAATAAGTTCTTAGACTTGGCTTTTCTGGGTTCTCAAGATGGATTTAGTTGTTAAAATGTAAAATGTCTTTCGAAGGACCAAGGTTATGATGCCGAGCTTTTTCTGTTTTAAGAGACTTGTTCATGATGATCTATCCATACTTTCCCTACTGAAACACTCTTTTCGTTTTGGGTGGAGCAAGTTAGCAGGCATTAGGTGGGATAGTTGTAGTCTAGCCTGAGTCAACAAGTGGATGGACTGGTGGTATTCAGGGTACATCTGGGGCATTTCGTTGGCATTACTCTTTTAACCTTTGGCAACAACCCCGAGCTTCAGTTCCTCAGCCTTGGATTGCAATAATCTGTACAATTAGTTTTGCGGAATTTTTTAACAGTGAGCTTTTCATCGATAGTTGTCAGTGATCTATGATATTTAGTCAAGTTTTCATGGTTATCTCAAGAATCTTGAAACTTATGTAGCCTAGTGATGATTAATGTATAGAATTGATTGAGATTTTGAAAACCCATGAGTTTTTTATAATTGTAATACAGTTTCATGGGTATTGAAAATTAATCAGAGGGTTAAACAGGGGACATATATGATAATGGATCAGTTATAGTTGCTTCAGTTTCAATCTCTTTTGTGTACCTGGTGTCTGGTTTATGGATTGCTCCTGTGTCCTAAAAAGCTGTCATTCTATGTCGCTTGTGCTAAATGCAGTGTAGCAGTACGTGATAAGATGTGCATTTTTTCTTATTGTGTCCTGGGAAACTATGCTATATACAATATGGTGGTATACAGCAAGGTATTTTAGCTAAAAGAGATGGTTCTAGGGGATTTTGCTTTTGAGAGATGGTAACTTCGAGATCTGGTTCTTCCTTGGAATTGCTTGTTTTTGTGTTGGCATTCAACCTCCTGTTTGGATACTTTTGGGGCCTGCAGAGGGTAGAATTGTACTTGCATCCTTCCAAAATTGAACTAGATTATTAAAATTCATGCGTCTCCCCGAGTGAAGTGTGCTGAATGGAAGTCCCAATAGTTTCCCAAGTATATATCTTTTGCTCTTTGAGTGCGTGATGGAGCATCTTATAGTTGAAATTGTAAATACTACCTTCTGCGATTGTCATTATTATGTTCTTGAAATGGACTTTCATCAGTATCTTTCATTATGCCAATGCTGTGCGGTAATTGGTAATGAATACCATCAATGACCGATATAGTCTTGAAGACCATTTATTTCTTAAATCTAAAATAAATAACAAATGTAAAAATGGGTAATTGTGAATTACTCGTTCGCCTTTGAGCATATGCTTATCTTATTAAATTCCTTGGTAATGAACGATTATGCTGCTTCCAGGATGATGGGGGTGCATGAATATGTATCTAATGAACATGCTCTTTTCTTTTTTTCTTTTTTCTTTTTCGTGGTATTTGCTGCCAGTAAATTCTATTGAGGCAAACTTTGTGCCTCACGAACGGTGAGTTGCCATGCCTTTGGTTTTAGTTTACTCGAAAGCTGATTGCTCGAAATAATGGTTGTTGTACCCTTATGGATGCTGGTGCAGCGGTCTTGTTTAACGTGTGGGAGGTAGTGTGCATGTGGAATTTATTGTGCTTGAAATGATTCATACAATAGGTATTAGTGGACGAACTAAAGTTGACAGGCCAATGTCCTGCTTAGTTCTCTGAATAGTGCCGCAAACCAGATTGAGCAGAAAATCATCCTTTTTAAGCTCTGTGGAGTAGGGGCTTCATTTAACATGAAGTATAACCAACTAGAAATCTATCTTTTTGAGTTCTAATCAGCGTCGGACTAGCAGGGAGCAAATGAAATTCTGTCGCGCTGAGCGTTTGGATTATAACTCAAATCAATTTTTTTTAAAATACTTTTTTTATTTTGTGTTTTACGTCTTTTCATAAAAGGTATATCTCATTAAAATACAAAATTTCAAAACATTTAGTCCGAGTTGCAATCCAAATACGTCTTTTTGTGGATTGGAATGATTTTTAGTTCTTTTTGATTTTGCAAAATGCGTTTTTGTTCAAGTTGATTCAGATCAAGAAAAGTAATTAACTATCAAAATTTAACATTCATTTATATCTTTACCCCTCAATTAATTTTTATAGCTCTATTTAGCTTTTCAAAAAGTCAAAATTTTAAACATTCAACTTTGTATAACATTTATTGAAGTTTAAATTTTCAATGCAAAAAATAGTCTCTCTTTTTAATTGTTACCTTGATTGATACTCCCTCTTTTTATAAAAAATGTCATTGAGTTTTATTTTGTTACAAAATAAGTGTTATTAGACAAAAATTTTACTTTTTTAAATTTATCTTTATAATTAAATAATAATATTTAATATAATAAAAATGGTAGTTTTTTGTGTAGTAATTTTTTATGAGGAGAGAGAATATTTAATTAAAAGTAAACTAGTTGATTAACTATTATTTTGACATATGTAAAGATTTTTAGAATGATACATAAAACAGAGTAATTTGATGTGGCATAATCGGTGATGATGATACATTGTAAGGAGATATGTTCATAAGTTTCAACCAATATCCAAATAGAGTTTTTGATATTCTTGAATGATCACACTGTATTTCGATAATGACACAAGCTTTTATCTTGCATTAAAAATAAATAAAATTTATTTTTTTATGAAAATAAATTATTTTTTAATAACGTAACTAGTTTAAAACTCGTGCGATGTACGAATATTTTTTAAAATTTAAAAGAAATATTTAAAGAGGAATCGTTTGTCTATATGTTTAGAGGAAAAAAATTGAAAAAAATATTAAATATTAAAATTTTATTAGTTCAAAGACATTTAATAACTTCTTTCTTACATTAGGTTCTTAGCATATGACTTCTACCTTTTTTGTTCCTCTCAATATAAAATTAAAAGTAATATTAATTACATTTGAATATACTTCCTTTTTACTTTTTCAAAATCTCTAATTTATATACAAATTTCACTAATGTTCTTTGGTAAAACATAAATACCATATAGTTAAACCCTTATTTAGTTTGGAGAAGTTACCTTAATTAATAAAGGGTTCTTTTCCATTTTCCAAGAAAAAAAATTCTTTAATGACGAATCTATTTCCTTCATCAATACTGGAGAGAAATTATAATTATTATTTACTGTGATATTTTAAATGGGAAAGAAAAAAATTAGAACACTTACATCTTGAAAAATTATAATGTAGGCAGCAACTAATAAATAAATAAGATTATTTGCATTACTTAAGGATACACTAATAAAATACGAAAAAAAATTATCAATTTTTATATTATAAAAATAAACAAAGATTAGACATCGAGTGAAGAAGTTCAATTTAAAGGAAGAAAAATCTCAAATGAAATTTAAGAGAGTTCAATTAGGCTAAATTAAATATATTATTTAAGAGAACTATAAAATGATTCTAAAAGAATTTATAAAATGCAACACTTAAATGCTTATGAAAAAACCTAAATGAAATAAAAAAATAAAGAAAGTGAAAGAATTTCCTAAGAAGTGAAGATTAAAAAAAAAAGCACAGGAGTTAGAGCTTCTAGATTGAGATTTGAGTGTAGTAATATATATATATATTACCAAAATACTTTTACCCTCTCTCCTAGTCTAAAACTCTCAAATCTCCAATTCTAATTTCTAAAATTTTAAATTTTTTATTAGGTAGAAAAGTTTTTAATAGCTAAGAGATAAAATAATATAACAACTTTAGTTTATCTTAAACAAATCTTTTAATTTAAATTAAATTCATAATAACTTTTCACAATCTCCATATAACATTATCTACTGTCACTTTCTGCACAAACTTTTTCTTTCTTCACAAATTTTTTCTCATAAAGTTTTTTATCTTCAAATCCTCTTATTTTTCTCTAATTAGGGTCTTCTTTTTCCAAATTAAAGATATAATATTTTCAATTCTTTTTTTGATACATGTTGCTCTTATTCTCTTCATTTTTTTCTTTCACTTTAATATTTGACCTCTAAATTTAATAAATAGTATTATAAATTTAATTTTCTTGAGGAGCTTATCCGTGCTCAATACATCTTTTATTGTTCAAAAGATGTTTATAAATTAATTATTTTTAAAAAATATTTATTTTTCTTTAATTTGTTGAGAACTTATTTGTGTACATGTGAGATATTTATAAATTTATTTATTTTTAGAGAATTTTTTTTGTTGATAATTTTGTGGGATAGAGGCCAAAATGAAAAGACCGTCTCAAACTTTTTCTTTTATAAGAAAGGAAAATGTATAAGTATTATATACGTTATAGGCATCAACACATTTAGGATATTTTAATTTTTTATTTAAATAAGTATTTTTGATTTATTATTTTTAAAATTTTAAAATATATTTTATATGCACTTTTCTTTTAATTTTTTATTTATGTTTTTCTTCTTTAATATGAGTTCGTTTAATCCATTTTGAGAATAAAATATATATTTTTGAAACTTTTTAATTTTTTTATTACCAATAAGTCTGCAAGTTGTATATGACTTTTATATGTAGTTATTCTTTTGTTCCCTTTTTTGTCAGCTTATTTTATTTTTTTAGTCTTATTTTCAACATCATTAATTTTTTCTCTTTTTACATCTTTCATGTCTTTTATTTTTTTTATTTTGATTGAATGATGTAATCTATTTTATATTTTTAGTTGTTTTAATAGAAAATTATTGAGTTTTTGTTTTCTTTGATAGGGTTTGAAGATTCAAGTTTTTTTTTCACGTTTGTTGAGGAGATGACTTCAGGAATATTTATCTATTTATTTCTCAGTATCTATTAAACCAATTAGATTAATATCTATTACCATTTAATTTGATCCTTTATTTGCTAAGTTTTAAGGATAAAAGTACCTAATTGCATATTCAAATATTTTGTACCAAAATATGCATAATTTTGCAGTACATTAGACATGAAATGTAATAATCGATGATTTTAATTTTTTTATTTTTATCTTTCTACCAAGTAAATATAAAAAAAATAATTTTGTAAAGTACATTAACACTATGACTTTTTTGTGATGGATCAAGAACACGTTTTTTTGAAAAAAAATTAGCAATGACCAGATAATTTTTTATTTTAAAATATTTTGAGGTTTTTAATATAAAATATTAATATTTTTTATTTTTTATGTTATTTATTTTTTAGGAATTGAGAGATACAAGTAAAGGGAGATAAATTTTAATTTTCACAATGATTTTATTACAAATATATTCTATTTTTTGAAGAGTCAAAATAAATAATTAAATGATAAAAAGTTCTCTTTTTCTCTTATATATAATGGTACTAGGATGTGAATACGATAAAATAATTAAAAAATCATATCATAAAGTTAATTTACTTTAAAGATATAGAAAAAAAGTACAATTTATGATGTATTTTTTCATCTTAATTTACTTATGATTAACCATTAGTGTATATATTTTTAATTAAATACATAAATTTACTTTATATTTTTTTGTAATAACTCTAATAACTATTTATATAATAATCCGTGTTAATTTTTTCTTTATGGTATTTTTTAATAAAAAAATTGACTGTATCAATAAAAGAAATGGGCTTATTCATAGTTGTACTATTAAAGATATTTTTCAATGACATTTAGAATAAACTTTTTATAAAAAAATCTATATTCATTATACACTTATTTTTTAAACAATAATTATACACAGTGTAAAGCATTTATTAACTTGTTTTCTTTTACTAGCATATTATCCGTGCTTTGCACGGTGTATATATTATTTTCTAAAAAAATAAGTATATAATGAAAATAGATTTTTAAAAGAAAAAATTATTCTAAATGTCGTTGAAAAAATATATTTAGTAGCACAACTATGAGTATGCCCATTTCTTTTATTGACAAAGTCATTTTTTCATTTTAAAAAGGTACCATAAAGAAAAATTAACACATATTATTATATAAATAGTTATTAGACTTATTACAAAAAATATAAAGTAAATTTATGTATTTAATTAAAAAAATATGTACTAATGTCATAAGTAAATTAAGATGAAAAAATATATCATAAATTGTACTTTTTTCTATATTTTTAAAGTAATTAACTTTACGACATGGTCTTTCAATTATTCTGTCGTATTCACCTTCTACTTCCATTATATGTAAGAGAAAAAAAGAATGTCTTATCATTTAATTATTTATTTTGACTCTTCAAAAAAATAAAATATATTTACAATAAAATTATTGTGAAAATTAAAATTTATCTCCTTTTACTTGTCTCTCTCCATTCCTAAAAAATAAATAATATAAAAAATAAAAAATATTAGTATTTTATATTAAAAACTTAAAAAAATATTAAAATAAAAATTTCTCTGGTCATTGCTAAATTTTTTTTCAAAAGAACTTATTCTTGATCTATCATAAAGAAGTCATAATGTTAATGTACTTTACAAAATTATTTTTTTAATATTTACTTGATAAAAAGAAAAAATAAAAAAATAAAAATCATATATTATTACATTTCATGTCTAATGTACTGCAAAGTTATACATATTTTGGTACAAAATATTTTAATAGGCAATTTGATACTTTTATCCTTAAAACTTAGCAAATGAAGGATCAAATTAGATGGTAATAGATATTGATCTAATTGGTTTAATAAATACTGAGAACTAAATAGATATTCCTGAAGTCATCTCCTTAAACAAACGAAAAAAAAAGCTTGAATCTTCAAAACATATCAAAGAAAACAAAAACTCCATAATTTTCTATTTCAATCAAATAAAAAAAAGAAAAGATATGAAAGATGTAAAAAGAAAAAAATCAATGATGTTAAAAATAAAACTAAAAAAATAAAATAAGCTGACAAAAAATGGGACAAAGGAATAATTATATATGAAAGTCATGTACAACTTGCAAACTTATTGGTAATAAAAAAAATTAAAAAGTTTTAAAAAATATATTTTATTTTCAAAAGAGATTAAACAGACTCATATTAAAGAAGAAAAATTAAAAGAAAAGTGCATACATCTCATTTTCCTGGATTTAACTGAAGAAACATCTAAAATATATTTTAAAATTTTTTATTTAAATAAAAAATTGAAATATTCTAAATGTGATGATGCCTATAACGTTTATAATACTCATACATTTTCTTTCATTTTAAAAGAAAAAATTTGAGATAATCTTTCCATTTTGACCTCTATTCTAAAAAATGCTCAACGAAAAAAAATCTCTAAAAATAAATTAATTTATAAATATCTCAAATGTACACAAATAAGTTCTCAACAAATTAAAGAAAAAGAAATATTTTTTAAAAATAATTAATTTATAAATATCTTTTGAACAATAAGAGATGTATTAGACACTGATAAGCTCCTCAAGAAAATTAAATTTATAATATTATTTATTAAATTCAGAGGTTAGATATTAAAGTGAAAGTGAAAAATGAAGAAAATAAGAGCAACATATATCAAAAAAGGAATTGAAAAGATTATCTCTTCAATTTGGAAAAAGAAGACTCTAATCAGAAAAAAATAAGAGAATCTGAAAATAAAAAATCTTATGAGGAAAAGTTTGTGAAGAAAAAAAAGTTTGTGCAAAAAGTGACAGTAGATAAAGTTATATAGAAATAGTGAAAAGTTATCACGAATTTGATTTAAATTAAAAGATTTGTTTAAGATTAACTAAAATTGTTATATTATTTTATCTCTTAGCTATTAAAAACTCTTCTAACTAATAAAAAAATTTAAAATTTTAGAAATTAAAATTGAAGATTTGAAAGTTTTAGAGGAGGAGAGAGAGTAAAAGTATTTTGGTAATATATATGTGTATAGATTATCTTTTAGGTATCAATTTTATTGATAATATAAACAATGAGACTACTTTTGTCGCTTTTCTTAATTTTTCAGATTTCTTTTATTTGTAACCATTTTTTTATTTGAAATTAAAAGTTTTAAAAGCAGTGTTCGTATTAATTTCAAACCACCATGAGACGGAGGCATCCATTTCAATTGCTTACTCTGCATGTTATGCACAATAAAGGAATTAGTATTCATCAAACACTGATATTCATCCACAAGAAACAAAAGCTTCTGCAGAGTAAGTTGTGGTGAATCACTAGAACCCTCATGCCAAAAACAATTTAATGCAAACCAGATTAACCATGCAGTGATAGCAAACAGAGAAAGGGCATCCATATTTTCCATTGTGAACAAATAATAAAATGAATCATTAAAAGAAGAAGCTGAACGCCTTGACCATTTGGAACCCCGAGGAAGTAAAAGCCAAACCTCTGAAGCAAACTTTGCAATCGAGAAGAGCATGCCCTATCATTCTCAGGCCAAATATGATAATATCATTAAAATATTTTTTTTTGAAATTTAAAATTTTCAGACAAGAGATAAGTATGTTTGAAGATAAGTTGTCTATTAGATCAATACAGTTTCAAAAAAATCTCATTCTATTTATATGTTTCAATTATATTTTTTACTAATTATGAATTAAAATCGTATATTTTTAACCCCTCATTACATAAATTCTAATCAACAAAATACAATAGTCGTGAAAAAGAAATAATTCAATATAGTACATGTGATATAAATCCAATAGTCGTATAGTACTTGTGATATGCATATAGATGGTATGCATTTTTTATAAATGGGAAGACTGAGAACTTTTGTCTTTATTTCTTTTTCAAGACTATTGGATTTTGGTGATTAGAATTTATGTAACTGGGGGGGGGGGGGGGTACCTTATCGCCATGATGTGGATGAGTAGCGTACTTAAACTAAAACACGATTTTAGTTTATGATTATTTAAAAATATAATTAAAACTTATAAATAGAATGAGACTCTCGAAATTATATTGATCTAATAGACAACTTGTCTTTAAATGTACTTATCTCTTGTCTAAAGATTTAAATTTCAAAAAAATTTTATTTTTTTCTATATCACTGTATAAGTTTAAAAAATTTTTTAAATAAGGTTTTAAATTTTAGAACTGTATTTATTTATTGTTTTCCAATATTATAACCAAAATTGATCAACTATTTAACTAACTTCTGCTACTCTTGACTGTTAGATTTTTATAATTTAGAGTCATATCTAACTGTATTTGGATTTTTTTTTCAAAATATTTAGACTACAAGTATCCAATCATGCCAAAAAAATAGGCATTAACATTGATGATTTGGTAAATTTTTACTTCAAAATTGAGAGAATCATTTGTATAATTGCTAATCATTGCATTTTTTTAACAGATTTGATATGTTATTTGTTGAATTTTTAGTTTAGGGAGAAAAAAAAGAAATTTTTAAAAAATTGATTAGTTATTTATCGTATATAATTAAAAAAATTATATAAAAGGCCCTCGTAGACTATTCCGGATGTAGCAAAAAAGCCTTCCCTCACTTGAACTTCCCATAGCGTAGCAGCTCTAGCTCGTCGTGAAGCTTCCTCCGTAAAAACTCTCTTGAAGTTATGTATTTTTATGGTTCCTTTATCTTTCACCCCCTATTTCTGTATGTGTGTAAAAGATGATTCAGTTTTTTGTTTCTCTCTTCTCCAATTTCTTGGAAATCCCTCCATTTCAAAGATTTTGTGGGGGAGAGCCGAGAGGAGTTGGAAGAAGAAATAATCTGGGTACTGGGGAGTTTTTCACTAACATTGCTCGGCTCTCTGATTTTTGTGTGCGTTTGTGTTTGCTCAGAGTTATAAAAAAAAAAAAAAAGGAAGAACAGAGAGGTGCTCAGGGAGGCTGGGATAAATGAACTGACTTCAAGACTGGACTCTGATCTTTTCCACTTGAATGGTTGTTTCCCGAACCAAACCAAAATTCAGTCACCTCCATCTGGTTCAGGGTGGGCACTAATGTCGGTGTAGATGGCGGAGGCAGAGCCCATGGTGCCATCAGAAGCAGAAAATTTGCGAAACCCATGATCAAGCATTATTCTTTTCATGAAGTAGGCTAGAGCTAGTGTTACTGCTAAAGGCAAACTCTCAGGAATTGTAACTATGATAATTTTTGTTTTTTGTTGCAATAATATGCACCGTTAAGGTCATGATATCATTGGTTTTAGTGGCCTCTTTGATGAACTATTTTTGCCCACTTTCATCAAAAAGTGTTCCCAATGAAGTAGCAGATAGCCAAGACTTCTAAGCAGATCAAGAAAAGCGACTGATATTCCTACCATAATTAGCTTATTTAGTTGTTCCTGTAACGGGGAAAGGGTGAAGGAGTGGTCAGGGTATGGATTGATGGAGAACTTGGGAAGACGGATACTCTTTGCTCAATTTTAATAAAATTTTGTCCTGGATGGCAATTTCTTTCGAAGAGATTGGACTGGAAAAGTCATATTTGCGCTTCTAAAGACGGGCACATGAGTTGCGCATGTTTGGCTTCTCTGGCTTCCACCGTGTAAGTGGTGGCGAGAACTAAAGTAACAGGAATAATCTAGATTACCACAACACTTTTACGCTATCTCTTCTTCTAAACCTTCCAAGGTTTTAATTGTATTTTCTAAAATTTTTTAATTTTAAATTAAAATAATTTTCCAACCTTTTAACTCTAATTTTAACTCTAATACTATACAAACTCTTCTACTACTTAAAAAACTAAAGCCCACTCCTAACTCTAATACTATACAAATTATTCTATTACTATTATAATTTAAAATGTACTTTTTAATTTAAATCAAATTCTTAATAACTTTTTACTATCTCCACATAATTTTATCTACTGTTACTTTCTCAACAAACTTTTTCTTTCTTCATAAACTTTTTCTCATAAGGTTTTTTATTATTGATCATCTTTTTTCAAATTAAAAAAATAATATTTTAAATTTCTTTATTGATACATGTTGCTTTATTCTCTTCATTTTTTTCTTTCACTTACTTCTAAATTTAATAAATAGTATTATAAATTTGATTTTCTACTTCTGTTCTTGAAGAAATAATTTATTTTTTCTTGAGAAGCTTATTAATACTCATTGTATCTCTTATTATTCAAAAGATTTTACGAATTAATTTTTTAAAAAATATTTTATTTTATTTAATTTATTAAGAACTTTTTTGTGTACAAGTAAGATGCTTATAAATTTATTTATTTTTAGAGAAGATTTTTTTTTGGATGAGAATTTTTTAGGATAGAGACCAAAATGGAAAGACTATCTCACGTTTCTTCCTTTAAAATGGAGAAAAATGTATGAGTGTTATACACATTATAAGCATAAGACACATTTATGATATTTTAATTTTTTATTCAAATAAATATTTTATCTTTATTATTTTTAAATTTTGAAATATGTCTTAGAGGCTTCTTTAGTTAAATCCTGTAATTTCTTTTAGTTTATTTTTTCTTCTTCAATATGAGTCAGTGTAATTCTTTTTAGGACTAATATATATATATATATATTGAAACCTTTTGAATTTTTTTATTATCAACAAGTTTTTAAGTTGTACATGACTTTCATATGTAGTTATTCATTTGCTTCTTTTTGTCAACTTCTTTTACTTTTTAGTTTTATTTTTAGCATCATTAATGCTTTTTCCTTTTACATCTTTCATGTATTTTTTTTTGTTTTGATCGAATAATAGAATATATTTATATTTTAGTTATTTTAATAGAAAATTATTGAGTTTTTGTTTTATTTAATAGATTTTGAAGATTCAAGTTTTTTTTTCGTTTGTTTGAACGAAAGATTTTAGAAATATTTAACTGTTTAGTTCCTAGTATATATTACACCAATTTGATCAATATCTATTACTATATAATTTGATCCTTTATTTGCTAAGTTTTAAGGATAAAAGTGTTTAATTTACTATTAAAACATTCTACACCATAATATGTATAACTTTGTAGTACATTAGACATGAAATGTAATAATTGATATGTTTATTTTTTATTTTTATCTTTTTACCAAGTGAATATAAAAGAAAGAAATAATTTTTTAAAGTATATGAACACTATAATTTTTTTGTGATAGATCAAGAACACAATTCTTTTGAAAAAAGTTGAACAATGATCGAGAATATTTTTATTTTGAAACTATTTCTTTGAGGTTTCTAATTATAAAATACTAATTATTTATTTTTTATGTTATTTATTTTTTAGGAATGGAGGGAGACAAGTAAGGGGAGAAGAATTTAATTTTCATAATGATTTTATTACAAATATGTTCTATTTTTTTAAAGAGTCAAAATAAATAATTAAACGATAAAAAATTCTCTTTTTCTCTTACACATAACGGGGGGTAGGAGGTGAATACGACAGAATAATTGAAATACCATATCGTAAACTAAAAAAGTATAACTTACAATGTATTTTTTTATTTCTTTCTTTTCATCTTAATTATTTATTATTAATCATTAATACATAATTTTTTAATTAAATACATAAATTTGCTTCATATTTTTTGTAATATTTCTAATAACTATTTATATAATAACACATATTAATTTATTTTTATGGTACTTTTTTAAAAATAAAATTAACCCTGTCACTAAAAAAAGACATACTCATGGTCGTGCTATTAAATGTATTTATTTAGTGATATTTAGAACAAATTTCTCTTTTTAAAAATCTATTCTCATTATACACTTATTTTTTAAGAAGTAATGTATATCCCGTGCAAAAGTGTTTTAGAGGAGGAGGAGAAAGTAAAAGTTACTCATAGTTGTGCTATTAAATGTATTTTTTTGGTGATATTTAGAATAAATTTCTCTTTTTAAAAATCTATTCTCATTATATACTTATTTTTTTTATAAAAGTAATGTATATCCCATGCAAAAGTATTTTGGAGGAGCAGAGAGAGTAAAAGTATTTTTATTAATGTAAAATTTTTATTAATGTATTTCAATATCTGTAAATTTATTAAAATCCATTTACATGTTAAAACAGCATGACAGTTGTTAGACTTACTCTATTAGAAGAATTTGCCTGTAATGAGGGGGAGCAACTATCAGTTATAGTAAATGAAAATACAGTTCTATTGGCATGTGAGATCATAGTGAAAAATTATCAAGTTATATTACTTAATTTAATTTGATTATTATCTTAAACAATTTATTCATGTTATACCAACTGTTGCATACGGGGCCATCACTTTGTACAAGTAAATCAAGCAGGTAATATATCAACCCAAATTTAGAATTTGCTAATATCATTAGACGATGGTAAATGTATATATATAGATTCATTCATTATACTTTACTTTTTCTCTTTATATATGCTTTTTTACATTTATGTATAATGAAAATTGTTGTGCAAAGATATTTACAGCTTGGATGAAGAGAGCTTATTTTTCTACTACACAATTGTTATTGATCTCGAATGCTAAAAGAATACGAATATCAGATTATCAAGTACTATCACATGTAATAAATTGTTGCAAATGAACAAGATAATTAAATATGACTTTTAATTGTTGTTCATTTTTTTTTCAGGAAAGGTACTTTTGCATAATTGCTTATATAAATAACATAGATATTGAAAATTTGTGGTATGAGTCCTGCAACAATTGTGGTAGTGTAACAGAGTATGTTTATGGAGAACAAGTGTGTACTGAATGCAACGATGCAGTTGAAACAATATCAAGGTAAATAACTACTACTTTATAGATAAGTTATTTTGTTACTTTTTACTAATTGTACTCCTTTTAAAAAATTTGAAGATATCTTTTTTTCGTTCAATTGAAAGATTTTACTAAAAGTATGCATATCTTTCTAAAAGACAAACATGCTAAGTTTGTTCTTCGTTGTCCAACGAGTTATTTACGAGATCTACAATCAAAGGTATTTATCTATGTAGATGTGTATATATCTCTCAATATATAATTTATCAACTACAATATTTAATTATAAATTCTACACAACATATGTATCATTGAGAGATTTTCATTTACATGATATTCAGGAAAATTGACACAAGTTAGTAGAAGACCATGTAAATTTCTGCATAGACTTGCATTTACATTTGTGATGCGTATACCTATATTCAAAGGAGATAAAAGTCTTTCACTATTAGTAACTTGTGTCATTGAGAGATAGTGCTATCATATTGAGCTTAGCATCACAATGAAAAAATCAGGATTTTGGAATAATAATCGATACGTGTTAATCTAAGAGAGAGATCCCTCCCAAGGTTATTTTTGATTTGATCCTTTTAGCACCGTCCTTTTATTTTGTCTACTGACTTTTAGTTCTTGGTAACTGCAAAAATCTATATATATTCTAAGTTTTCAATCTTTTGATAGTAAGACAAGAACCCTCCAGCATAGTATAAAGATTCATCCTCAACTATGTAAAATATATTCAACAGCTGTCTTAAGAATTTCAGCCCTTATAGTACCTCCAAAGGAGGAATCTGTTCCCCTTTCAACAGTGAAACAGAAAAAGAGAAGAGAAAACATCAACCGATTTGCATACCATATTTTCCCACCTTCTGTCCAACGCTAGCTTAGCAGATATAGCAGACTGCAGCATTATAGTTTACCTTTCTCTGCACCGGATGAGAGAGTTACAGTTAATAATGTCTTTGTAGATTGATCTACAGCAGTATTATACCTAGAGTTAGGATTCTATATATCATACAATATATGTTTTTTGATGGCAATCTATGGCTAAGAGTCATCCAAATTGCTTGATTTCATTCTAATTGATGTTACAGAAACTTCCATGTAGTAAGACAATGGATGGGTGTTCCCTTCCATCCAATGACAAAGCCTTTCCCGTTACTGGTTAAGGTGCAGCCACTGGCTTTGGGGAACTTCTTAAGGACCATATTTGCTTGACGTAAAGACGATTCACTGAGTTCGACTTCCACCATCCCAAATCTTGCAAAGTATTCTCTCCAGACATCCATCTTCACATTCCTAGTACACCTTTCGTCGCCCTCAGTTCCCACGATGTTCCGTATCCCCTCACCTAAATAAATTGCTTCAATTGTCTTTCTGTGAGGATTATCACGCTCCATACAATCTTCCAAGCAATCAAAGAAGGCACCATAAAAGAAAAGTGACTCAGTGAAGCGACTTGCAAATGCAGGTGAGTTATGGTTTGCCTCTACTTCAATGACTACAAATATTGATGGCCTGAGCCGTCTGATTGCTCTTATTAAACTTCTCAAGCTATCAGGATCTGGAATCATTGTTCTCAGTATTATAGGAGAGTAAACAGCAACTGCTTCATGAGGTTCTCTTCTGAACATTTCTTCCCTCAATTCTTTCATGTCTGAGACAGAGACAATATCGAATGAAAAAGATATGTTCATGGATTGCGCAAAGCTCATCAATCTCTTACCTGTATCCTCTAGATGCTGCTTATTTGTTGTTTCAAGGGCAGAAATCATAAGAACCGGATGATCATCTCGCTCAGCTAGAGCTTGCATCAGGACGGTCCACTGAATTCCACTCCTGATATGGAGATCAATCAAATGGATCTTGCTTGCTGTTTTGACACACTCTATTATGGATTCCACTGCAGCAAATTGAAATACCTGGCTAAAAGGAAGTTCTTGGTGGCATGACAAGAATGACACGTTAAAATCCAGTTGGAGCTTCATTTGATAGGTTGCTCTTTCCTGAATTCTCTCAAGTGTGGTCCTTCCTGTCTCTATCTCAATCTTCTGTTGTAGAGCTTCTGCAAAATAGAATACAACTCTCTGGACTGCATTACCTGTATCAGATGCAATCCACTGGCAACGAGTTATCAATGCGCTTGCAATATCAAATTGCCGGTTGCCCACTAACTCGGCTGCAGATAGAAGAAGTTCGACAAGTTCCACGTCCGCTGTTTCTTCAATTGAAAGGTCGGAGAGAGCAGAACTGTAAGGGTGGATAAACATGGACAAACCATCAAGCTTTTGGGTTGAGAACTGAATGTACCTTTCCCCTGCAACCCTCACAATCTCTCCCAGGGATAATTTCTTGCCTCGCGTGTTCTCAGTACTCGGATGAATGCTTACATCTTCGCTGCTGACATTCTTGGAGACATTTGCGTAATTGTTCAGGAGCTCTAACGAAGCCAAGGAAACGGCATGTGGTTTCTTCTTGAGAGGCTTGCCAATTTCCAAAAGTTGGGCCTGGACATCCTCAGGCCTGGAGAGTTCATATATGGTACCCTGGGGCTGGGGCATCGCCTTTTGTTGGAAATCATTTTGTCCCGAACACTGCGGAGTTGAATGATGACTGTTGGCAAACACGTTCACTTTGTTGGTCGCTGAAATTTGCTGAGCACAAAGGCTGGAAACAGAAGATAAATTAGGAGCTTTCTCATCACGTTCTAGTTCCATTTGAAACCGAGTCTCTGGCTTGTCTTCAGCTACTGATTTGGCCGTTGCATATCCCCTAAGATGGCAATAACCATCCTGAATTCCCCTGAGCTGGAATGATGAGAACGTGGCATCTGCCATTCTTATTGAAGAATAAGTAAGCTTATGGTCTTCTTGTCAAAGCCTAGAGCGTCTATATATCAGAAATCTCAAAGTTACTTTGACTCCGTAGTTGTCCAATGATATACAAAATGATCAGATGGAGATAACAATGCTGATGGTGAAGTTTTGGTTCCACCCTTTTTGATTCAACCCAATCAATGCCATTATAAAATACAATTCCAATCTTACCTATATCAAGTAGTTTACTCGCATAAACAACATCCTGGGTCGACAAGTGACGACGTGGGGAAACAAATTAAGGAATTAACGACATAGACTACAGGCAGAAGACACCATAAAAGTGACAAGAAGTCATAGTCAAGGAGAAATAACAAGACATCTTGGTCAGCATTGCACAAATGGAAGCAACAAAACTATAGATGAAAAGATAATAGACATGCCCAGGATTGGACTATGATAAAAAGCTTACCTTGTAATTTGCACAGCCACATAATTGTCTTCCAGGGTTATCTTGAGTCTTTGGAGTGCAAAATGGAGCTTTTTTTGCACAGTAATATAGCACCTCGGTTGCCTCTTTTTGTCGTCTTGGGTTGTAACTTGAGTTAAAGTGTGATGAGTGTTGAGACATCTAACTAGATACAACTGAAAGCATGAATATATTTTTCAAATGTGTCTGTGAAATCTGCTGTAAAAAATAGAAGAAGAAGGACTATGTTTGGGAAGAAGAAGGCAAGTGAGAGAGAATATGATGAGGATGGAGAGAAATAATTTTTTTCTCTATTTAATGGTTCCAGGGTATTTTGGACCAAAATTTCTAACGACCACAATAAAAGCCATTCAATCCACTTTTGCCTACCCACATGCTGGTGACATCGAATTCTCTGAAATACTCAGTTGACGGAATCTAACGGGAGGAGGTAAGACACCTATTTTTTAAGATTAGTGACTAAAGTGCTCCTAACTCCTAACTAAATGGTGGTATTTTGCAATTAACCCATGTTTATAAATAACTGCACGGAGTGGGTTGTACATCGATTTTCATACATTATCAAGTAATGATATTTAGAAAATAAAAATATTTAAATAGTTAGTTAGAGTATAATAAATTTTAAAAAATATAATAAATAAATATTTTATATTGAAATATACTAAATATTTTAAAATACATCAAAAAAGAAATTATAATATATATTTTGTAACGAATGGAGTACTTTGTTTAAATCTTTGTTAAACTATTGTACCAAAATAATTATCTACTTATTAGGAGAAAACAAACATATTAACGATATATAGTTTGCAATGGAATAAATGAATTTTTATTTAAACTATAATATCATTACTTTGTTTAAATTTTTATTTGCTTTGATTTACTCCCCCAAAAAAGCCTAAGTAGTAGGAAATCATTCAGATACTTCAACTTTCAATTTCTTTGTTAATTAATCTATTGAGATCATTTTTAAATCATCCATTATCTGAGTTAATGAGTTAATTAGAAAATACTATTATAAAATAACTAATAATTATAATTTCTCTCCATTTTTTATGAAGGGAATAGATTTATTATTAAGAGATTTTTTCTTTTTAGATTATTAATGAAAAAAATAAGGAAGCTTCTCCAAACTAAATAATTAGGGTTTGGAAAAGGTCAATCCTCTTTGATCTAATAAATGATACATGTTATTTATATTTTACAACAGGACATCAGTGATATTTATATATAAATTAAAAATTTTTAAAAACTTTAAAAGAAGTAAATTCAATGTAACTAATATTGCTTTTGGTTTTGTACTGAGAGGAACAAAAAAGATGAAAATGATATGTCAAGAGTCTAAGATGGAAAAAAAAGTTTTGGATGTTTTTGAACTAATGAAATTTTAATATTTTGTGTTATTCGATTTTTATCACTAAACATATTTTGAGAGATAAAAAGATTCTTTTTTGGGCATTTCATTTGAAAATCTAATTTTAATAATTTTATTTTTAAAATGCATCCATATATTCGTACGAGTTTAGACTAGTTATTAAGTAAAGTAATACTCCATCTGTTTCAATATATATGTTATTATAGAAATTTTATTTCGTTACAAAATAAGTGTCATTGTATAAAAATTTGACTTTCTTTTTCTTATATAACAAAGTAATGATATTTTGTGCAGTAACTGATATTTGTTTCTTATATTGTATTTTTTTATGAAAAGTGAGAATATTAATTAAAAATAAATTAGTTAATTTTTTATAATGCACGGAAATTGAAACGGGAAGAGCAAGAGGCATTCAGCATTCGCAGAGTGGGTAACACATCCATTTCAAAAGCTGCTCTTTGTCTTGATATTACTTTGGTTAATTAAAAATACCGTGCAACGTGGGAGGGGAGGACATACCATTTTATTCTTCATCCAATCAGGCGTTGGGCATTGGTTTTGGTCTTCTCCCTCAGGTTGGTATGGTAGAGGCCTGACTTTGCATCGGTCAAAATTCTTCTGAGATTAATGTAGGGGTGTTTATGTTCCGATTGGGATCGTTTGTCCATTGAAAAATGTTTTTTTGGGCCAAGTTGCATCACAATTAATTGGAATAAAATATATATTTTTTTCTTTTAAAATCTTCTCCACACAATGCTAAGAAAGAGATGTGTTTATGATGGAGGCATAAGGAACTAGCAATGGCATTATTGGATTGGATGACAAGGAGATCTGAAAAACGTGAGAGAGTGTTGTGCTGTGCATCATATGCATATAATAGCTGTATTACTGTGTTCTCTTCTATTTGAATCTTTACATTGCCAAACTTGTTCCTATCCTGAGTGCCTCGAGGCTCCTTAATTATTTGCCCCTACATATAGCCGAATTCTCTAATCAAGGAAAAGAATGAGTGAAACACATTTTTCTTTTGAACTAATACAAGGGAAGCAGACAGAATTGTTACCAGCTTTGCTTGTAATAGCGAATGTCTTTTTGTTTTTTGCCAAAGGTTTGAAATATGATTCTCTTTTAAATAATTTGCTTTGGCGTTTCAACATCTCAACACAAGGGAACGAAAGGGTCAAAGATGCGGATTTGAATCCCGTTCGGCCAAGGGGAAATGCCTGGAATTGTGTGCACTTTAAAAATCTTCATTCCTGCCCAGTAACCTTATTTTATCAAACCCGCTTCTGGGATCTTCTTCCTATCATTTTCTTCGCCTCTCTCATACCCTGATATCCATATTATAAAACCAAATACTTTGTCAACTCCACAAGCGATCATTATCTTCATCCAGCCGCCCCAGAAAACTTCTCTACTTTGGATCAAATAAAACAAACTCTACTTGTTTTAAAATATAAGATTTTTGTGACTTATTTTTTTACTCAAAATATTTAATCTTTTATAAATTTATAAATATAATTCTTTCATTCTTTCTCATGCTAGTAGATATAATAAATTAAATTAGTTAATGATCTAACAGGAAAACTAATTCTTATTTTTTCCTTAATCTATACAAAAAGAAGTAAAATTTCTTATATTTTAAAGCAACAGAGGTTAAAAAGTACAAAACAGGTTTAAGGTGAATTGGAAGGTAATCTGATATAATTTTCTTTTGAGAAAATTCAAAAATAAAATTTGATACACTAGCTAAATTTTTACAAATTTTTACAATTCAACAGTTACTGCTTGCTCTGTTTCAAAATATACTCCCTTGGCTATGAAATACAAGCCCCATTTAACCTTTTTATACATACTAAAAATTTATTAAAAATGTATACAAAATAAAAAAAAAAATACTTTGCCACCTTTTTCTTAACATTTAATATATCTTTTAGTTTAATTATAATTTATTAATTAAAATAGTTAGAATTTAGGATAGATAGTGGCTAAAGAGGGATAAGAATGAAATATTTCATTAATATTGCAAATGAAGCAAATATTATGAGACAAATGTAAAGGCTAATGGACCTAGTATTGTGTGAGAGAGAGAGAGAGTAAGTCATTTTGACTTTTGACAAAAGAATTAAGGGTTATAAAATAAAAAAATTAAAATAAATGCATTATATACTCTTAATAAGGAGAAATAAATAGAGAGAAAAGGAGAGAGAGAGAGAGAGAGAGTGGGATAGAATTAAAAAATTAAAATATTCCTTGCAATGTGTAAAATAATTTATATTATAAAATAACATTCACCATCTAAAACTACTTATATTTTAAAATGGAATGAGTAGTCTAATAAAAGTAGTACTCTCAAACAGGTCGTTCTATTCTAATAGAAATTATCATTATATATATATATATATATATATATATATATATATATATATATATATATATATATATATATAAAAGGAAGATATTTAAAATAAATTAAATTTATGAACCTTAATTATAAACATGATTAGAATATGTAATTGATGTAAATTTGGTACTAATATTACTATACATTTCTTTTTCTATAATGTTCTAAATATATAGTTAAAAAAAATTAGTCCGCTTATGCCAACAGGCTAAATGGAGTGGACCAATTTGACTCGTGTTTAAATGAGTTAGAAAAATTAAATCTAAATATGCCCATATTACGGGCTAAACATGGCCTTCCCGTGGGCCTTGACCTGTTTTAACACCACTAAATAAAAGCTAGTATTGATCTCTTACGTTATTTTTATATGTAATTTTTTTAGACTATATATAGTGTGAAAAAATTTTATTATTCACTATTCACTTTTAAGAATTTTTAAGTCTCTTTGAAGTCTTTCAAATACTAAAGCTTAGATCTGTCAACAATAACCACTTTTTTTTGCAAATAAATTTAACTTATCAAAAGATATCTAATTTTACATCTTTTTACATATAAAAACTTCAAAATCGGTCTAAAAATAGTCAATTTTGAAAATAAAATGCCAATCTGTGTCACTTACACCAGTAAGTGGCTCAATTTGCACACTTTCTGCCAAATTTGGGTTGATATAATATGGCAAATTTTTTCTCTTGGTCAAAAATCATATAATTTGGCAAATTTAATAGAAATCCCATTTAATTTTTTAATTGTCCATAATTTTTACCAATTTCTAGCAAATATTTCGCACAATTTCTTCCAATTTTTTGACATTTTGCCAACAATTGGGGAAAATTGTGGATAATTTTTGCCAAAAATTGAGAGAAATTGCACATAATTTCCGCCAGAAATTGGCAAAAATTGTGTGCAATTTCCGCCCAAAATTGGCGGAAATTGGTAGCAATTTTTGCTAATTTTGAGCGAAAATTTTGTGCAAATTGAGCCACTTACTGGCGCAAGTGACGTAGATTGGCATTTCATCTTCAAAATCACTATTTTGTAGCTGATTTTAAAGTTTTTTATATGTAAAAAGATGTAAAATTATATATCTTTTGATAAATTAAACTTTATTTTTGAAAAAAGTAGTTATTGTTGAGGAGAATTTTTAATGAGGAGAATTTTTTTTCTTATTTTTTTCACTTTTAATAGTCTTGAAAAGGGCCAAAAGGCGATACATTTACGAAGGGAGTAGTAAAACTCAAAAGAAAGAGAAGAGGCAAGCGAGACTTTGGACTAAGGTTTAAGCTTAGATTGGTTCGCGAGAGGGAGGGGGAGGGAAAGGGGGAATGGGATGGGAAGATGCACACTTTACTTCTCTTATTTGGTATGAGAGAAAGAAAAGTAAATTAAAAACACTTCTTTTTATTTGGTTGTACAAAAAGTGAAAGAGTAGGGGATGATATTTTATTGTGTTTATAAATTTATTCCCTCTTAAAATTTTCAATTATAATAAAAGTAAAATTGATAGTATAATAATTTTTTAAGAGTAAATACCTTCAAATACATCCACTTTTGGAAGGATTAGAATTGCTAACCAAATGAAGCAAAACACTAATTTACTTCCTCTTTTACTTCACCTCCCTCTTCCCTCATTCTTTTTCTCCCAACCAATCGAACCACACACCTACAAATAGAAAAATTAAAATAAAAAAGAGAGACATCAAAATCCCAAAGGAAAAAGACAAATCCAAAACTCAAAAAACTCCCGAAAACAGTCACCGTGAGAATCCAAAGTTGACGCACCCCTTTATCCTTTGCTTGAGCTCTGTTTTATTTTTCCTTCTTGTTAAATTCTTATTGTTTCAAAATATAGGTTATAATTTAATTTTATATAATAATTAAAAATTAATTTTTTAGAAACTAAATTAATATCCAAAATATTATTATTTTAAATTTTTTAGTTAATATTTTAAGTTCAATTTAACTTTTAAAATTGATGGTTTGAATGATTGATTGAAAAATTAATAGTATTGAGAAAATAAAAGTATTTAAATAGTTAAGTGAAGACAAGAATAAATTTGATAAAAATAATAAATGAATAATTTATATAAAAGAGTTCTAATATTTTAAAACAAGTAAAAAAATTATGATATATATTTTGAAATAAAGATAGTAAAGTAAAAGAGTAGTCATTAATAAAGCTTAACACTAAACCACATAAATAATAAAGAAATCCATTCTCATTCTAATTTCTTAGAGTTTTTACTTTTTTAATTAGTTTTCAAAATTTTGATTCATTAGGATAATTTTTAATCAATTAAAATAACTTAAACTAATTATCCTTCAAAAATTTGATTGGTCATGGTCATTTTCAATCTATTAAAATAACTTTAAACTAACTTATATATTAATTTTAATTTTAAATTCTGTATATTAAATTACTTTATAAAAGTAGGAGACTTGAATTATTACCTTAAAAAAATTTGATTGGTTAGAATTACTTTTAATTTATTAAAATATTTTTTAAAATACTTATATGTTGACTTTTTAATTCTTATATTTTTTACTTTTTTTAATTAGTCTTCAAAAATTTGATTAGTTATGAATAATTTTAATATATTAAAATAACATTAAACTAATTTATACATTAATTTTAGTTTTAAATTTTATTTATTAAATAACTTTGTAAAAGTAAGAGGCTTTAATTATTATTTCAAAAAAATTTTATTGATTACAATCATTTTCAATCTATTAAAAATAAATTTAAACTTACTTATATATTAACTTGAATTTTATATTTTTTTGATGAAATTGAATTCCATATATTGAGTTACTTTATAAAAATAGAAAACTTTAATTATTCAATTTATTTTAAAATTTTTGATTGGTTAGGATAATTCGATTCAAATAATTTTAAACTACTTCTATATTAACTTAAAGTTTGAATTTCATATTTTTAAATAAATTAAATTTCATATATTTAATTACTTTGTAAAAGTAAAACTTTATTTATTCAATAGTTGTCAACAAATATGATCTTTACCTTTATCATTTTCATTTAACTCAATCTCTTAATTTAAACTAAATTTATTACAACTAAACTCCTAATGCATACTTATTTCTTCCACACACAATACACATCATCATCATGTGGACATTATTTTCTTCTTCTCTTCTCTTTCCTAAAATATAACCACTTCTTCCACATGTTTTTTTAGTTTAATCATCTATCAAATTTCACCATATCCAGAAGCTCTAACTCTTGTACTTTTTCTTTTTATCGTCACTTTTTAACGTAATTCTTTCTCTTTCTTTATTCTTCTTTCATTTTATTTAGGTTCTTCCATAAGTATTTAAGTGTTATATTTTATAAATTCTTTTAAAATATTTTTATTATTATTTTAAATAATGTCACTATTTTAATTTGATTGAACTCCGAAAATTCTCATTTGAAGTTTTTCTTCCTTCAGATTGAACTCCTTCACTAGATGTCTAATATGTATTTTATTTTGTAATATAAAATTTGATGATTTCTTTCGCATATTTTATTAGTGCATCCTTAAACAATACAAATGAATCTAATTTATTTATTTGATTATAATAAAATATGTTTAAACTTTAGATCAGAATTGTTACCTATATAATAATTTTTTGAAGTGGATGCGAGTGTTCTAATTTTTCTTTTTTTTCCTTTCACTATTTAAAATACTAGAGTTGTCTGTTTCATTCACTTTTGATCACAAGCTATAGCCTATAAGGCCTAAAATTTTACATCATGCTTTCTTCTCCATTATTTTGTCTATTATATATTTTTTTCCTAATATTCTACCTTTTTTTGTTTGGTCGTACCACAATGGCATAACTAATAGTATCTACTTCTAGTATTCTTCTAATTTATTTATTTTTCTTTTTTTCATACTTCGTCCCCTCATTTTATGTTATATTTCGTTCTTGCATCCTCCAATATCTTTCTTGCTTATATTTGTTAAACTACTGTATCAAAATAATTATCTACTTATTAGGATAAAACAAACAGATAAACTCCAAATAGTTTGTAATGAAATAAATAAACTTTCATCTAAACCTCAATTACAGTACTTTGTTCAAATTTTCATTTGCTTTGATTTACCCCCAAAAAAATTCTAAGAAATAGGAATCTATTCAGATACATCAACTTTCAATTCCTTTGTTAAGTAATCCATTGATATCATTTTTTTAAATTGCCCATTGTCTGAGTAAATGGATTAATTTAAAAAGTTACTACAATTTACTGTCTAAAGTAACTAACAATTATAATTTCTCTTCATTATTGGTGAAGGGAATATATTTGCTATTAAGAAATTTTTTTCCTTTTAGAGAGCAAAAAATAAATATTTATTAATGAAACAAATACGAAAGCTTTTCCAAACTAAATAAAAGTTTGACTAAGTTCAATCCTCCTTGAAGTAATAAATAATACATGTTATATTTTACAAAAGGAGCAGTGGCATTTGTATGTAAATTAAAAATTTCAAAAAATTAAAAAGTAGAATATTCAACTTAACAAATATTATTTTTTATTTTACTTTGAGAGGAACCAATAGAAATCATATACTAAAAGTCAAAGAAGGGAAAGAAGGTATTGGATGTTTTTTAACTAATAAAATTTTAATATTTTACATTATTTGAATTTTCTTTCCAAACATATATATTTTCAGAGGTAAAAAAGATTTTTATTTAAATATTTCTTTTGAAAAATTAATTTTAATATATTTTTATTTTTAAAATATATCCTTACATTGTACCGTCTAAGCTAGTTAATATTTATAGCATTCTATTTTTTTAATATTTACAGCGACTCTCTCCTCTTAGTTTTTCTTTTTCTTTCTCTACGCCTGAGAGGAGGTAAAGAAGTAAGAAAGATGAGGGGAAAAAAGAAAAAATAAAAAGGAAGAACAGCTGCAAATATAAAAATAGTTGTCAACAAATAAGTATCAATCACAATAATAAATCAGATACTACTCCCGACACTAGTATAGTATTCATACTATTTTGTGTCCCCCCGGTATACTCAACACAAGAAACAAAAACAAACACCCTCCTCTCTTTCATCATCTTCATCTACCATAATTCTATATTTGTCGATTCCTCCAAAATCCCTTTCTCATTTCCTTTCTTTTCCATTTCTATTTCCATTTCCTTCCGCCCCACCACCTTGCCTTCCTCACCACACACATTCACATCCCATCTTGCCCTCTCTCTCTCTCTCTCTCTCGCTACTCCCAAACCCAAACAGAAGGAAGGGCTTTGCCTGACAGGCACTCACTCACACACTGACACTCCCTGCATACAATTTTTGTCAATTTCCACTCAAAAGTATCCCTGGAAAGTACTTCGCCTTTTGATTCCTCTCTCCATCTCTCTCTTCAGTTCTCTCCTCCGTCCCCAGCCCAGGCTGACCGCCACTTTGTAAACTCCTCCTTAATATACTGCTACAGCTTTGGCTAGGAATAGCAGAATACGGATCCTCCAGCATATCATGCTCCAAAGCTTACTAGTCCCACGGCAATCCACCGCAAATTCCAATTCCCAAAAGCCACCTTCTTCTACTTCTTCGTCCATGCAGTCCAAGCGCCACACCTCTGACCTCCACGAGGACGATCCGTCCTCCTCTGACTCCCTCGTCAAACGCCGCCGTGCCTCTCACTTTTCTTCCTCCTCCTCTGCCGCCGCACTGGGTCTAGAGAATCCATCTGTCTCCGGCGAGAAGACAACCGAAGAAAACGATGAAGAGGATGTCGAGCCCGGCACTCTACCGGTTGACACCGAGTCCACGGGCCTCCGCCTTCTGGGACTACTTTTGCAATGCGCCGAGTGTGTTGCCATGGAAAATCTCGATGGTGCCAGTAACTTATTGCCCGAAATCGCCGAGCTCTCCTCCCCTTTCGGCTCCTCAGCGGAGCGAGTTGCCGCTTACTTCGCCGACGCCCTCTCCGCTCGCATCATCAGCTCCTATCTAAGCACATACTCTCCTCTGACCCTAAAAAATCTCACCAAATCCCACTCGCAGAAGCTCTTCAACGCTCTCCAGTCCTACAATTCCATTAGCCCTCTCATCAAATTCTCCCAATACACGGCCAACCAGGCCATATTCCAAGCTCTGAATGGCGAGGATCACGTCCACGTCATCGATCTAGACATCATGCAGGGGCTCCAATGGCCCGGGCTGTTCCACATCCTAGCTTCCAGGCCTCGCAAGATAAGGTCCCTCAAGGTGACCGGACTGGGGTCGTCAATCGAGCTGTTGGAATCCACGGGTAGAAGGCTGGCCGAGTTTGCTACTTCGCTGGGATTACCGTTCAAGTACAACCCGATAGAGGGCAAGATTGGGAATGTGAAGGACATGGGTCAACTAGGTATGATGGCGGGCGAGGCCATTGTGGTGCACTGGATGCACCACTGCCTCTACGACATAACAGGGAGCGATTTGGGGACGCTGAGATTGCTGACTCTGCTGAGGCCCAAGTTGATCACCATCGTGGAGCAGGACCTCAGCCACGGGGGCGGCTTTCTGGGGAGGTTCGTGGAGGCCCTGCACTACTACTCGGCCCTGTTCGACGCCCTGGGGGACGGACTGGGCGTTGACAGCCTGGAGAGGCACACAGTGGAGCAGCAGTTGTTCGGCGGGGAGATCAGGAACATCGTAGCGGTAGGAGGGCCGAAGAGGACGGGCGAGGTCAAGGTGGAGAGGTGGGGAGAGGAGCTGAGGCGGATCGGATTCCGGCCAGTGTCGCTGGCGGGTAACCCGGCGGCCCAGGCCAGCTTGTTGCTGGGAATGTTCCCGTGGAAGGGATACACACTGGTGGAGGAGAATGGGTGCCTGAAGTTGGGATGGAAGGACTTGTCTTTGTTGACGGCGTCAGCGTGGCAGCCGTCCGATTGATGCGGGAAAGATGGAATTGCAGCCCCACTCCGAAATAAGGCACAATTTGCACTCAAATTTTGGAGTCAGGGTGCTTCTGTTTAACATAATTCTTTTTCCAGTATTTGATTTTTACTTTAAATTAGGATAATAGAATATTTTCCTTAGTATTTTTTTGGAGTATTTGTTGGACCTTTTCTTTTTTCCTTTCTTTCATGCGGTGAGGGGTATTATTTTGTGAAGGCAGAAAAGAACTCAATTAGCAAAGTTTTATCTTTCGGTATCAAATTTTTAATCCTTCAAAAATATCTTTAGGTTGTGATTAGATAGGATTAGATTTTATTATTTTTGTCTCGTAAAAGTTAAATTATTTGTGAGAACAGATGTAGATTCCACACTTAAAATTTTGAGTTTGATTTTAAATTAAATTCTGTCTAAGTTCACAATTAATCTTTAAGATATTAAACATGTGAAGTAGTTTTGAATTGGATGTGGACTCCTACATCTCTCACAATAGGTAATTGAAGACCTCACAAAAATAAAAATTAATCCATATGGTACTCATATAAAAATATTTTTTGATGTAAGTGGATAATATTTGATTAATTACGTATATGGCATATGTGAATTTGAATTAAAGTATATAGTATGAAGTCAAATTATAAAAATTAATAAGAGACATACTTAAAATGAAAAAAAATAATAATTATGAGACTATTTTTACAAATATTTCTAAAGTTTAGACAAATTTCAAAGGTTTTCCAAAATTAGGTTATTCAAATTTATAATTCTTAAAAATTCTAATATTAAGGACGAAATGTAATATAACCTAATATTAAAAATATAACACATAACAAGAATTAAGAATTAACATGATTACATTTGGAAACTGCAAAAATGGGCCTGTCTTCCACAGTTCAATTCAGTCAATTCAGGCTTCAATCGAAAGCAATTTAGTTAGCCAAAAAAAAAAAAAACACACTCATATTCAACTAATTAGGGGAGCAAATTTTTGGGGTTTATGAAGTGCCGATTTTCCTTCACAAAAAAGAGAAAAGAAACAGGGAAGGATTTTACATTTTACATTTTCCTTGGGAGAGGAGGGGGAACAGGGAAGGATTTTAGATTTTTGGTCTAAATTGATTTGCGAGTGGAAGAGTTGTTACCTTATTTTTTAAAGGCGAAAAGGAAGCAAAGGGAAAATGAATTTTACTAAAAAATTTAAATGTAAAATTTTTATATAAATTTTATTTATACTTTTATAAATAATTCACTTTTATAAAATCAAAATAAAAATTTTCAAATTTAAACACTATCCAATTCCACTTTAAATTTTATTAGATAAATATTTTCTCTCTTTTTCAACACTTACTATGCATTCCTTCACACCTGACTTTCTCATTCCCCTTTAATCAAATAACGCAATTGCACATTTATCTTTATATTTATGTCTATTCTCTTTTTTCTTCCTCTTTTCATCCAATCGAACTTCTTTTTCAAGAAAACTTGAACATAATTTAATTTTAAAACTAAATTCAAATTTTTAAATGTAAAATTTACATCTAAAATCATAAATAATTTAAAACAAAAATCTCAAAACTAAATTCTATCCAATCACACCCTAATTGTTGCAAATTAGTGCAACTTACTGCTGACTTAGTCTTGCTGATTGAGTCAAGTTAGTTTCAATTTTCCATGTATTTAGGAAACTGATGTTCTTTTATTTAGGAGTTAGTGCCTTTTATTTAGAACAATAAACGTTGATTTAGTTGAGCTTTTTTTAGGTTCTTTTAGTATTTATAAGGCTGTAATTGTCATCATAATCATTCATTCATTTTGAGAAATAAAATCACAGTTGCAGTGCAGTAGTGTTTTTTTTTGGTCTGATATTTCTTTACATGGTATCAGAGCCTTGGTTGCCTACCAAGTGTTTTATTCCTCAATTAAAATGAATGGTGGAAGCAGTGTCTCTATAGACAAGCTAGTTGGTAACAATTATAGTTACTGGAGGCTTTGCATGGAAGCTTATCTGCAAGGGCAGGATTTGTGGGATCTTATCTCTGGTGATGATCTCTGTAATTCCCGGAAGATATACCACGAGAATGCGAACTAAGGAGGAAGTGGAAAATTAAGTGTGGCAAAGCTTTGTTTGCTTTGCGAACATCGATTAGTCAAGAGTATATCGAGCAAGTTCGTGATGAGAAGTCACCAAAGCAAGTATGGGAGACACTTGAAAGGTTGTTCACTCAAAAGAACACGATGAGGCTTCAGTTTTTGGAGAATGAACTTGCAGGGATGGCTCAAGGTAAATTTTCAGTTTTAGAATATTTTTTGAAAGTTAAAACCTTGTGTTCTGAAATTTCAGAATTAGATATGGAGGAGCCTGTAAGTGATGCTCGTTTGCGTCGTTATCTTATTCGTGGACTGCGGAAAGAGTTTATGCCATTTATCTCTTCGATACAAGGGTGGGCAAATCAACCTTACATTATTGAGTTGGAGAATGCGCTTTCAAATCGGGAGGCATTGATGAAACAAATGGCCAGCAACAACAAGCAATCACCTATTCTAGTAGAGGATGCTCTTTATATAAAAAGAAAAAAAAGCAAAAAACAATTCTTTTCAAAAAACATTCCTCGGGTGATGACAAGCAATCCAAAGCTGAAGGATGGTCAAGAGGCAATTCAAAAGGTTGTTATAAGTGTGGAAAGCCAGGACACTTAAAGCGGGATTGTCGTGTGAAGGTGGTATGTAATCGGTGCGGGAAATCAGGCCATATTAAACAAAATTGTCGGGTAAATCTTACTGGAGCAAATGTTGCACATGAAACAAATGAGTTTGACCAACTCGGGTGGGAGCAATGCTTATCCATTGAAGTTGTTGATGAACCTGTTACTGTGAATTCTGCTGAGCAACAAACCAATGTGGAAGCATATGTTAATATCTCTATTGACTATAGCAAGGATTGGATTGTTGATTACAGTCGCTCTCATCATGCAGCTGGAAATGTCTCTTTGCTCTCGATGTTCGTCCGCATAGTGGAAAGCAGAGCCATTATTACAGTTGATAATTCATTACATCCGAGTGGTGAAAGAAGGAAATTTCAACATCAAGGAAGATATTTCAAATCTTTGAAAGCGTTTCTCTCAAAGATGTTTATCATGTTCCCGGGCTTAAAGAAGAATCTTGCTTCGGTTTCTCGATTCTGTGATTACGTGAGGTATGTTCTTTTTGGTCCAAAAGATGTAAAAATTATTTCCAATATAAAACAACTTGAAGCTGATGTTTTAACTATTGGAAAAAGAAAAGATTCACTCTATGTATTGTCTGCAAGTGCTGCATATGTTGAAAAGACAGGTCAGAATGCAAGTGTGACACTTTGGCATGCTCGGTTAGGTCACGTTGGCTATCAATTGCTGCAGGAAATCTCTACAAAGAAACTCCTTCATGGAGTTCCTTACTTTAAAGAAATTCATCAAGGTGTGGTTTGTCCTGGTTGCCAATATGGAAAATCACATCGCCTTCCTTTCCCAAATTCGAATAGTAGAGCTCTTCTTTGCTGCTACAAACTGGTTCATTCTGATCTGATGGGGCCAACAAGAACACCCAGTTTCAATGGTTTTCATTATGTAATGATTCTTGTGGATGATTTCTCTCGGTACACTTGGGTGTTTTTCTTAGAACAAAAAAATGAGACGTTTTCCAAATTTATTCAGTTCAAGGAGCAGGTGGAGAAAGAATTTGGGCTGCCAATAAAGTGTCTACGAACCGACAATGGAGGGGAATACATGTCTGATCAATTCCAAAATTACTGTAGAGAACATGGAATTCGGAGTCAAATGACTTGTCCAGAAACTCCACAGCAAAATGGAGTTCTTTGAGCATGAAGTTGGCACATCTCACATCTATGTGCTTGTCATGGTTGCATGCAAAGAAGCTTAGAGAGAGCTATGGGCAGCAGCTATTCAGTCAGCCTGTCATGTCATAAATCGTCTACCTCCATGGTCAGGGACAAAATCATCTCCTTTTGAAGCACTATACCACCAAAAACCCAATGTGAGTTATTTTCGAGTTTTTGGCTCAGTGTGTTATGTTCATATCTCAAAAACTAATCGAACTAAACTTGACCCAAGAGCAAGGCGTTGTATTTTTTTGTTGGTTACGATACTCACGGGAAAGGATGGAAGTGTATGGATCCAGAAACAAGGAAATTTATTGTTTCAAGAGATGTGGTGTTTGATGAAGTCTCATCTTATGAGATTCATGTAGATATGAATACCCAAGCACGGTGATCTTTCACCCTTCTTCGATGATGATGCATCGGTGAAAGGGAAGTATTACTACTCCTTCGGAGAAAATATTCAGCAAAAGGGAGATTATAGGGATCGCAACTCGGATGTCTTCCCAGACATAGAAAGCAGCCAAGTATTTAACCCGATTATGAAGTTCGATTAAATCATTGCTCTGTTGTGTCTGTTTTTTGATGAGAGATTCATGTGAAAATGAACCTCGAGTCTTACAATGAAGCTAAAGGCATTTACGAATGGGAAGAAGCAATGCAAGAGGAGATATCGACTTTAAACAAGAATTGTACATGGGAGCTTGTTCCAAAGCCACGAGAATGTTGAATTAGTTACTTGCAAATGGGTTTACAAGTTGAAGAAAAAAAGGCTGATGAATGCTGTCGACAAGTATAAAGCTCGTCTTGTTGCTCGTGGCTTCTGTCAGCAATATGGTTTGGATTACAAGGAAACGTTCAGCCCTGTTGCTAAAATGGTGACAATTAGAACAATCATTTCATTAGCTGCTTACAAAGGCTGGAAATTGTGGCAATTAGATGTGAAGAATGCATTCCTTTATGGGGAGTTGGATCGAGATATTTTTATGGAGCAACCACATGGATTCATTTCTAAGGAGTTTCCAGATTATGTGTGCCGACTCAAGAAGGCTTTATATGGCCTCAAACAAGCTCCACGTGCATGGTATGGTAAAATCGCTCAATATCTTAGCTTCTGTGGTTTCAAGTCTTCGGATGCAGATTCAAGTTTATTTATTAAGAAAAACGACTTCAGTATGCACAATGCTCCTTCTCATGTGGATGACATGATCATTACGAGTAATGACAATCTTTGAAATAACTCATCTTCAAAATGACTTGTCTCTTCGTTTCGAAATGAAGAGTTTGGGAGAAGTAAGTTGTTTTCTTGGTTTAGAGGTTGAAAATTCAGATGGATATTTTGTCTCTCAAAAACGATATGCAGAAAACTTACTGAATCGTTTTCGTATGGGGGAATCAAAAGCAATGACTACTCCTATGGAACCTTGCTTTAAGTTAATTAAAGATGGAGGGAAACTGCTAGAAGATGCAACATTATTTCGACAGCTCGTTGGTAGCTTATTCTATTTAACTATCACAAGGCCTGATATTGCATACTCTGTAGGAGTCATCTCTCAGTTCATGGACAAACCATGTGTGAGTCACTTGATTGCAGCAAAAAGGATCCTTCGATATGTCAAAGACACTCTAAATTTTGGGTTAATGTATAAGCAGCATACATCATTTCTTTTGACTGGTTTTGTAGATGCAGATTGGGCTGGTGATGTAAATGATAGGCGCTCCACAACAGGGTATTGTTTTAATACGGGCTCAGCAGCTATCTCATGGTGCAGTAAGAAGCAGACTTCTGTTGCTCTTTCAAGTTGTGAAGCTGAATATATAGCGGCATCTATGGCCACGCAGGAGTGTATTTGGCTAAAGAGGCTTATTCAAGAAATGTTTTGTGTCTTAGACTATCCAGTCCCCATTCATTGTGACAATGAAAGTGCAATTAAGCTTGCTGGTAGGGGTGTTCATCGGTTCGGTTTGGAGAAAGTTCGGTTTTACTATTTAGAGAAAAATCGGTTTTTTTCATTTTTTTTCAAAACCGAACCAAACCTAATTTACCTTCAAACCGAATTTTCTCCAAACTGAAATATTTCGGTTTGGAGAAAATTCGGTTTGGAGAAAACCGAAATATATAAAATTAATAATTTAAATTTTAAAATAATATTAATTATACTCTAATATTAATTATAATCTTAATTAAAATTTAATTTAGTTTGAATTATTAGTCTTTAAATAATATTTCTAAAAATATACAAAAATTAATTATTTTAAATTTTAAAATAACTTTAATTAAGAATTAACGTAATTAAGATTATTAATTTTTAATTAACTTAATTATTAATTTGGAGAAACTTTGGAGAAAATTCGGTTTTTCGGTTTGGCTTGGTCTAAACCGAAACCAAACCGAAATTTAATTTGGAGATGAAAAATTGAATTTTCTCCAAACCGAAATTTAAAAAAACCGAACCGAAAACTAAATTAAAATTCGGTTTGGTTCGGTTATTCGGGTTTCTCCAAATAGTGAACACCCCTACTTGCTGGAAATCCAGTTTTTCATGCCCGCACAAAACACATTGAAACACATTACCATTTCGTTCGAGAAAAGGTTTTGTCTCAGGACATTCAACTACTGAAAGTACGAACAGAAGAACAAGTTTCTGATATATTTACAAAAGCACTTAGTAAAGCAAAGTTTGAAATGTTTCGAAGTGCTCTTGGTGTCGTTGATGGTAAGTTTGCACTAAGGGGGAATGTTGCAAATTAGTGCAACTTACTGCTGACTTAGTCTTGCTGATTGAGTCAAGTTAGTTTTAATTTTCCATGTATTTAGAAAACTGATGTTCTTTTATTTAGGAGTTAGTGCCTTTTATTTAGAACAATAAACGTTGATTTAGTTGAGCTTTTTTTAGATTCTTTTAGTATTTATAAGGCTGTAATTGTCATCATAATCATTCATTCATTTTGAGAAATAAAATCACAGTTGCAGTGCAGTAGTGTTTTTTTTTTTTTGGTCTGATATTTCTTTACACTAATTGCACTCAACAGAAGATAACTGATTATCTTTGATCAAATAGCCAAGTGCCAAGGGGCGGTCCGCCGCCACCCTACCAGCATCGAGTTGTATTCAACTCACATGATACCGTCAACATCAAAAAATAACCTTCTCGGCCACTCGAGATTCCCTTGCATACTTCTTACGGCAAATTTTCTCCAAAAGGCCAAATCGCTGTTCCATTATTGTTGAGCATATATCACTCCAATACTTCCAGTATGGAACAGGGAAGAATTGTTTGCCAAACTAATGCCTTGTTGCGTGGAAGTCGAAGCCGAGCGAAAGAGGCACAAATACTTCGCCTGTGCCAAGAATTCATGGTTTACCTGAACTTATTTACCAAAAATTGAATGCACATTGCCAGCCACACCAATATACAAAGGTGAAAATTGAAATAGCTTCCTATAAAATCTTACAGCACATCAAACCATTTTTGTGGTTTCCAGCTATGCATACATTCAGGGGATGTAAACCAAAAACCAATTCCCCGACTGACTACAAATTCTAAACCAGAATGGCATCTACCACGCTTCAACTGAGCTGTCTTTCTTTGATTACAGAAAAAGAAACCAACAAATGAAAAAGAGAAAAATAAAAATAATAAAGAGACAAAAGAAGAAGAAGAAGAAATCTCACTTTAAAATCCAAATAGAAAAATCCAGAAAGACCACCCATTCTAGTATCTTTTACCAAGAATTACGCCAACAATTATGGAAACCAGTGCCACGCCCAAAACGAATTTGAACGTCATTGCAGGAGATACCTGAGCGGATTGAGTATGAGAGTCCGAGGACAAGGTTTGTGTAGAAGATGCATCTGTCTTTTTCTTACTCTTTCTCTTAGATGGATTGGAGATGCCGGATCCAATGTCTCTGGATTTCACCTCCATAACATTCCTTGATCCAATACTGATGCCTTCCTCCTGCAATTTATTGAAGTACCGGAAAACATTTTATCTTCCGCAGAATATAAGGACAAGGACTCTTACTCATTTTTCTCAACTCGTAACTGTCGAGAGCTGATTTGGAAAGTTAATAGACGATGTGCTTTAATTTATGATAGTATCAGGAGGTAAAATAATTCTTGTAAGTATGGATGAAGAAATATCTATTCCATTTTGACCGGTGAATATATGTTTATTTTTGAAGCTTTAGTGTATCTTTAGAACTAATGTATACCAAGTGAAGACACCAGCCAGTGCATAGCATTCTGACCTGCTCTTTGGATTTAGCATCAGCCACCTGTAATTTCTGCTCTAGCTCTTTCGCCTGATTCTCTAGGAATTGGACTTGTTTGCTCTTAGCTTCAAGTTCGTCAAACAAATGTTTCGAAGCAGCTTCTCTTTCCAAATCCTTTTGAGAGTCTTTCTCCTTCTGATCAGTAAAAAGGAAATTTAAGGATCAACACCCATCCTTAAAACCAACTCTACACATGCATACAGATGGACAATATCCATTGTTTCTTCCACAGGAAATGAAGGAAGCAAAATAATTCAATCCTACTTCAGCCAAAAGATTAATAAAATTTTCATTTTGTCATTTTATTTTCAGGTCTAAAAACTTGGTGACCACCAAGTCATAATGTATATAACTTAATTTGGAGATTAAAGGCAAACATTCTCGAGGTAATGAAAGAAGAAATTTTGCACGTTGAATAAGCTTACCTGATAAGCAGAGGTACTTCGGGCAAGTTGCAACTCTCTCTGGAGTTGCAACACTTCTTTATTAGCCCCAGCTTCAGCAGCTGCTAATTGTTCTTCTAGCTCTTTTAGACGATCTTGAAGCACTGACTTTTGACCAACTTCATCCTTGAGAGTTTGAATTGTAGTTTTCAAAGCATCTTCACTAGATTTCTGTTCTTCCAATTGTAGTTGATGATGTGCTATCACATCCTGAAGCTCCTTCTTGGAATTCTGATATCCTTCATTGAGTTTGTCATTTTCTTCTGCAGCCGAAGATATCTGTGGCTTGAAGATATTACCAGATTAATAAAATTTTAAAAGAAAGATGCAAAGCATCGTGGAATTTACAGTGGCAAGTTTGAGATGGTAATAAAGTCCTAACCTGAGATTGTAGCCTCTTGCCTTCAGAAGCGAACTTTTGAGTCAATGCTTCTATGGTTCTTTTTGAAGAGTGAAGCTCTTCAATCGCCTCAGCCCTCTCAGAGAGCATGGCTGACAATCTGATCTCCAAATCATTTACTTTAGACTTGTATGAGGCCAGTTCCTGAGTGAGCTTTGTGTTAGCTTCAAGCAGCTTTTCGCTATCCTCTTGAGATTGAGCAGACCTGCTCTTCACTTCTTCATTGCTGCTTTCCAGATCCCTCAGTTTTGCGAGTGTTTGTTCAAGTTCCACTGTCCGACTTTTGGCTGTTGCGGATTCTTCATGAGCTTTTTCTTCGAAATCTCTAAGCTGACCTTCAAGAGCATTTAACTTCTGTATAAATTCCCTCGCTTCTGAATCTCTGTAGGCAACTTTCTGAATCGCCTCTTGCAACTGTGCTTCTGTTTCTGAAATTCGGGATTCAGCAGCTAACTGAAGTTCTGAGGCTCTTGAGTTCTGTTCAGTTAATTCAGTGACAGTATTCAAGTGAAAAGCAAGTTGTTGAGCAACAGCTTCCTTTTCAGTGGAAACCATATGCAGATGTTCCTGGAGTTCATTGACCCTGGTCTTAAGCTGCATATTTGTCTCAGCCAACAGTTCATTCTCGGAAACAAATTGAGCAGATTTGCTTTCAGCCTCAACAACCTCTCTGCTGAGTTCCTCATTGGCAGTTTCAGAAGAAGCCAACTTGATTAAAATTTGATCCAGTTCTTCTTTAAAGGCAACAGATTTTTCACTGGATTCAGTCAATTGCCCTTCATAACTCTTAATCTGATCCTCAACTGACTGTAGTTTCTCATACAATGACTTGACCTCAGATTCTTTGCTTGTGAAATTAGCAATTGCTTCTTGAAGCTTTGATTCTGAATCCCTTGATATGCTTTCATGTAGAGATTCAAGCTCTACATTTCTACCTATTGCATGGTCCAGTAACTTTCCTTGATTTTCCAGCTGCTCTTCCGCAGCTTTAAGCTTCTCCATAACTACTCTTTCTCTCATTCCAGCAGCCTTAAGATCATTTTCGATGTTTTCCAATTTTTCTCGAGTAACTTTGAGTTCCTCGTGCAAAACTTTATGTAGCCCTTCTGCTTCAGCTAGCTTTCCAGTCAAACATTTGCATTCTTCCTCTATGTTTTTCTTCTCTTCTGTCGCTACATTTAAGCATTGGATCAATTCCTTCTCCTTTTCATTAGCCACATCTAGTGAAACCTCTATACTTGATGCTCTAGATTGGTATGCCTCAAGTTCTGCTTCAAGTTCAGATACTCTAGCAGACCGTCTTATAGATTCTGACTCTGCACCCTGAGATTTTTCCTCTAAGGTGCTTATTTGTTCTTCAAGCTCCTGAATCCTGTACTTCTGTGCTTCAAGCAATAGCTTCAACTCACCCACCTTTTTCCCTGCCTCCTCTGCTTTAGAATGAGACAGCTGCATCAGATCTTCAACTTCAAGGCTGCGTTGATGAGTAATATTAGCCAACCCCTCATGTTCTGCACACTTCTCCATGGAATTCTTTAACTCTAACTCAAGCTCTGAATTTCTCTTTGTTGATTGCCCCAGGTCGATTTCTAGTTTAGCCACCTTGTCCAGGTATTCCTGAGATTGGGCAATTAATTGGTTCTTTTCTTCCAAAAAATTTTCAATTGTAGCATTCAGTTCTAAAATTTTCTGACAAGACCCACTTAGTTGTATTTCAGCTTCGCTATATTTCAATTCTACCAGATTAAGTTGTTGCTCTAGCTCCGATTTCCTTTGCTCTGCAGCAATAATTTGTGTTTCAAGTCCTTTCAGTTGTGATTTTGCCTCATCTGCTGCAGCACACGAGGCTCGTACTATTTCCTCGAGCTCGAGATTCTTTTTATTAGCAGTATTTACTGCAAATCCAGATTCCTGGTGGAGCTCTTCCAGAGTTTTCAGCTTCCGTTCTAGCTCCGCACTGTTAGCCAAAGCTTGAGACAGGAGAGAATCTGCTTTGGAGAAATTTTCATCTGACAGCTGCAACTTAGCCTCCAGATCGCTGCACAACTCTTTCATCTGGGCTGTATTACTGGTTAAATCGGTGACAGCAGCTTCCAGTTGTTCTTTCTCCTTCAATGCTTTGTTTAGCCCCTGCTGCAATGTGGATAACTTTTCTTCATGGTTTTTCACAGTGGCTTCAGCCAGTTCCTTCACCATTACTTCCTCCTGTAGCTTCAACTTGATATTCTCCAGGTCGGATTCTTTCTCTTGGAGTTTTTCTTTTGTTGATGAAAGCAGATTCTCAAGAGCTAATATATCTTCCTTTACTTGACATTCAGAAGCCCTTCTTAGTTCCAGTTCTTGAGTTAATTCATGTAAAAGAGATTCTTTGGAATCTAGCTTCTGATCCATTTCCTCAACTTGTGATTTTGAGAGCTCCAGCTCCTCTTGCACTGTAGAAAGCTCAGCAGCAGTAATCTTGAGCTCCTCCTCAATTTTTTGATTTTCAGCAACTTTCTCATGGACGCTCTTAAGTTCTTCTTGTAAAGAAGCCATCTGGTCTTCCATTTCTTTTTCACTTAGCTTTGCAACTTCTAACAACCTCTCAAATTCCGAAGCCCTCTTTGTCTCAGATTCAGCATGGGATGCACTTAGTTTGTGTAACTCCTCAAACTTGCGGGCCTCAGTAGCAGAAATTTGTAGCTCTTGCTCAAGTTCTTGCATCCTCGCTTTTGAGCTCTCAAACTCAAGGTTGAGAGAACTGAATGCTTCCTTTACTTCTGTTAACTCCTTGTGCTTTCTGTCTTGCGATTCCAATGTCTCCTGCAAAGCATTGAGTTGCGCGCTGTATCTTTCTTCTGCTTCTGAAATCTGCTGTTGCAATTTCTGGTGATTGAGTTCCAGCTCCTCATACTTCTTCTCAGTTTCTTTCAGCGTCTCCGCTGATTGGGAGAGTTGATTTTTCAATTGCTCTTTCTGAGATTCAGAATCCTTCAGAACTCCTGTTACCCTTTCCAATTCAATTTCAAGTTCTCTGGCCTTTTCTTGTATTTCCAGAAACTCCCTACTTGCAGATGAGTTGCTTCTGGTCTGGTCTTTATTGGATGCATTGGCATCCGCAGAAGATGTTGTTTGAGCAACCTGAGACTCGTTCTTTGCTTCAAATGGTTCCTTCTCCACTTTAATGAATTCTCCATCGAGGTTACTTTCTTCTTCTT
This sequence comes from Rauvolfia tetraphylla, assembly GCA_030512225.1. NCBI lineage: Eukaryota > Viridiplantae > Streptophyta > Magnoliopsida > Gentianales > Apocynaceae > Rauvolfia > Rauvolfia tetraphylla. Next base: position 157,406 of record JAJQKT010000002.1, read on the forward strand.
CTTTTCTCCCTTCCTTCTCTACCAATGGCTTCTGTAAGATCATGAAATTGGTAAGAAAAGCTGGCGAGTCACAGAAATAGTACCTTATACTGGAGAAATCTAAACAAAGTTTATGCTCTGGTACCTAATGGTAATTCACAATACTTACCAACCCCAATCCCCCAACCTAAAAGGAAAAAAAAAGATGAAGTAATTCACAACTTGTGGGAGCTACTAATGTACAGCGTATCTTTTGTGTGCCTCCAAAGTGTGCCACGAGTTTCTTCTTAGCTTGATGATAGAAGGTAAAAAGGAACTTGACGACTTTACATGGTGAATTTTATGATGGATTAAGGACACAATATAGCTGAACCAGAAACAGAAAACACAAGAAACAAGTAGAACTAGAAAGTACTTTGGCTAGATCAGCTGCAAAAGTTGGCTCTACGTCGTCCACAACTTTCATTTTTTCCAGTTCTGAATTTGGTACAACTGCTGCTGCCTCTTGTTCCATCCTGACAAAATGAATTTTTGAATGTCAACTGTAGAAGAAAAAACACGAGATGGCATCAGATGTCAGTCGTCAAGTGCTGCATGAAATGTTTCAGGTAATTACAACTCCAGTAGCGTGATAGAATGCCCAGCTATTCAAGATCGCAAAGTTCTGAATCTATATTTTCTTAGGGCGCGTTAACGACATAACGTAACTAATCAATGAGCTGCCAAGCGGACGCAAACGCGTGTATACTAAATGAATTCTTAAGTTGCATCGCTCAGGGGAAGTAGAGTAAAAATAGAGCGTGTTTGGATTGAACTTATGTCTCTAAGGAATGAATGAACAATTTGCAAGAGATGAAAAATTGAATTTAGGATGGTGCCCAAATGATAGAGGAAATTGGATTTGGGAACCATAGGGATGGGTCCCAAATAAGAAAAACATGCGCTGCGCGCACCTTAATACGTGTGTCCAACTCCAAGCAAAACAACGAATGTTTTCTCTTTCTACCTGATTTTGTTGTTTCTGTCACCATTCGACGGACAGAACTCAATGACTTTTCTTTCTACTATCCTTCGCTTCACCCATAAAACTGGAGAGGAACTAAATATAATTTATGAAGAAATATTTGGAAGAAGAAATGGGCATCTCAAATAGAGTTCCATTCTAACACGAACGAGCATCTAATTTTCGAGAATTTGACCAATATTTGAATTCACAAAATGTGAAACTCTATTCAAATAGTTAGAGAAACGATCAAATTCAAGTAAAATAACAAAATAATAATATTTATAAAATATATAATATGAAATAAAATTTTTATATAATACTATAAAAATATAAAAATAATAGATTTATATACATATTCACAAACTTTGAATTCATTTGTAAATTTATTCATATTTATTTAATTAATAAACGAACAATATTTAATGTTCAAAGTCGATTCGAATATAAAATGGACGATTGAATATGAATAAAGGGTTCCAACATGAAATTAGAGTTCTTGTGATCACATACCCATTGCACATGTCCAACAATTCTCCCAGCCCACCAATTTTTTTTTTTAAAGAAAACTTGCACGTGATCAACTCTGTAGCTATGTTTGAACCTTGAACCGAAGAAAAGGAGAGGAGAGGACAAGAGTCCGAATGAGATGAAGGAGAATAGGATAATGAATAATGTGGCAACTATATACAGTTTTTTTTTTTACTAGTGCGAAAAATTTTTATTATTTTGTTTTAATTTCGAAGAGTTTCTAAAATTCTCTAAAGTATTCGAACAAAAAATTCAAATTTAAGAACAACGACAAAAAATCTTCGCAAAAAAATGTTAGTTTATCAAATTACTCATAATTTTACATTGATTTAGACATAAAAAAACTTAAAAATCGGTCTTAAAATGGTCGATTTTGAAATCGGTCGAAATTTTTTTGAATTTCGCCAACTGATTGGCGGCACTGAGTTGGAGGAATTCAAAAAATTTTTGGCCGATTTTAAAATCGGCCATTTTAAGACCGATTTTTAAGTTTTTTATGTCTAAATCAATGTAAAATTATGAGTAATTTGATAAACTAACATTTTTCGCGAAGATTTTTAATCGTTGTTTTTAAATTTGAATTTTTTTGTCCGAATACTTTAGAGAATTTTAAAAACTTTTCGAAATTAAAACGAAATAATAAAAATTTTTCACACTACATATAGTCCAAAAAAACTGTATATAAAAATGACGTAACTATTTACTAGTACCAATGTCCGTACGGTATACATCGCGAGTTACTTATTAATACTAAAATTTAAAATTTATATCTATTATTTTTTTATTATAAGATAAATATATTTTAAATAATTTTTTATTTTAAAAAATTATATTATTATTTTATTTTATGTAAATATCCTTAACAAATTAGTCTAATCATCACAAATGATAAAAATAATTTATAATTCTTTTAATTATAACTTACCATAAATTCTTTTCTATGTCTTTGATGGTGGTATCATTTTTAATCATAACTTACCATAAATTCCTTTCTTCTATGTCTTTGATGGTGATATCATTTTTAATCATAACTTACTATAAATTTCTTTATATGTCTTTGATGGTAGTATTATGTTGTGCTTAGTATGTATTTAAAATAATAATTATAACTTTATGTATTAATTTTATAGTAGATTCATGTAACTATTTTATAATTAGAGACATATGTAGTGTATATGTAGTGTGAAAAATTATATACAGTTTTTGGATAGTATACAATTATTATAAGATAGTATATGTATTAACTGTATATAAGATACTATCAATAACACAAGAATTCCATCACTAACCTCTTTTACTTTCTTAATTTAAGAGATTAAAGTTTCATTAACGTGTAAATCATACTATTAATCTTTTAATTAATAAAAGTGTCATAATAATAAGGATCATTATATAATCAAATTAGTCTACTTAATTTTATACTAAATCAAAATAAAATATTCAATTGCAAACGAAAGAAATATTATTTAGATTTTTATCATATTGTTATATAATTACAAGTCTTTTAAAATAAGAATAATTTAGTTAATATAAAAATTTTCATTAAGTTAATCTCCTTCCCTTCTATTTCCATCTATTTTTTGATAGACAAAAAAAGACATTTTTAATAAAAAAACTAAGTTTTTTCTATTGCGTGCCCCACATACATTTAATACAAATTATATATACTATATATAACCGTTCAAGTCTATCATCAATTCTCGTTCAAGTCTATCATAAATTCTAAAAAATCTATCACTTTACAAGAAATGAGAGAGTCTAAAGGAATCGAAAACTTAAATTATTAAATTAAAATACTTAACCCGTATTAACATATATTCCTAAAACACGAATTATATAAATACATAAAACTAATCTATTTATTCCCTTCTCATTCCTTTCTTTCCTTCCATAAACAAAACAAAAAAAAACAATTCAAATACTAAACATGCCTTTCTCCTCTCCTTTCCTTCCCTCTTTCTCAATTCAAATGGTGCCTATACCTCTAATACCTCTTGAAAATAAAACAACATGATAGGCTCCAAAAGCCAGAAGAAAAGGAAAGATAAGGAACGATCGGACTTTTTGGAGACAGGGAAGTGAACGCATTGTTCATTTACACAGGACTTCTAATCGCAATTCAATAAAAATCTTTCATTTTAACCTCGTGTGTTCTCACACAAGCTTTCAAATTTTACAAAATCTCAAGTAGAGAAGAGAATCTTTTGGGTAAAGTAGTAATTGGCTAATTGCAGAGTTGCTTTATTATTATGTTGTTGAGGGCAAAAGTCACAAAAACACAAGCACAGCACAATGTTGTTTCTCTTACCGACCTATCATCGTAACCAATGTAGCAGTAAGTAAAATAAAAATCAAATCGATTTTTTTGAGGGATAAAATCAAATCAATTTAGAGTTCTCGATCTCAATTTTCTAAAGCCAGATATTCTTCCCTTTTTCCTTTTGAAAATCCAAAGGCTTTTCTTGCTAGTATAAGAATTTGAACTAAATAAAGGCAAAACAAACTTCAAAATCTTACCGTTCTTTTTCCTTTGGACAAAATCCAAGTTTTGTTGCTGAAATATACAAATGTCAACCGAAATTATATACCACTCGGATCTTCATGATTCGATTTGATTGGACTTTGTCTCTAAAATTTCCAAACATATATTCCTATTCATCAACCAAAAAAATAAATAAATACATTCCTGCCTTACCTTAGCGAGGTTGGTGGGGCGTTTATTTTCGAACGGAAATTCAATGGTACGAACGCAAGTACACCCTTTCAGTGATTCGCTGATATTCGTTTTGAGCAAGGAAAAAAAATGAAAAGGAATAAGCACATAAAGCTTGAGTAGTAATAATAAACAAACAAAAAAATATTTGAAAGAGAGATTCGTCCTAACAAAGCAATTATGTTGGACCCACAAAAGTTGGCCGGTCTCCATCCCCATTAGGACTTAGATCCATCTGGGAGAGAGGCGTTCTGGCTACTATGCTGACAGGGTCTTTTGTCAGCCGAATTGGGAGATAGAGGTCAGGACGAAAGAATAGTGGTAGAACAGGACTAGAATAGGACGGCAAGGGGCGAAGTTCCGCTCGCTGTTAAAACAAATGCAGTTTCCCACAGTAAAACCCTAAAACAAGGCAAAGCCTGGATCCGAACAGGCTGCTACTATGAGACTGTGAGAGTGCAGATGGAATCCAGATCTACCTCAATTAAAGCATTAGTACTGCAAGTCATTAAGGAATAGGAATCAAACGCTAAAAGGTAGGGATCGACCTCAGCACCGCGCGATCCATCTCTGAAAGGATAATACTACTATCAATAAATTTGTCGTGACACAAACGAACAAAGCACCAACTCGTCATCACTGACAAAAGGCAGAAAGAGAGGAAAAGAATAGCGGATGAAATTGTTTTTTTCCTGGAACTAAGAGTGCTTCTTTGGATGAACATCGTCATAATTGCCAATAAAAAAATAACCACAACTGAATAAGAAAAAAAGTAGCAATTGAAAAAGGAATGTTAAAAGAAGGAGCGTCAAAGAAAGTGCTAGCACACTAAAGAACTACTAGTATCATTACATAGCATAAAGCAGAAACTCGAAAAGAAAATTCTTGAATTCTCCTTTGATTTGACTATTTAGTAGGAATCGATCGTCCGGCAAACGATGATTGCCTAAACAGATCAACAGACAAAGTAAACAGCAAGCAGACTACTTTCAAGTTTCAGCTACTGTTATGATGATGATGATGGGTAGAACGGAATCAATAGATAGACGATTCTCGTGATATTTGATTTGGCTTTCTGATAACATCGAGCAAGGATGAATCAAAATGGATGCACGGTACTATCGCAGTTCAGATGATGCAGAATTAAGAAGTCAAAACAAACAAAGCATACTAGTAACTAAAGTAAAGTGCCACCAAAGATTGGGAAGAAAAATCTGGCAGACTTACCTGGATGATGAGATAACGGATGACTTGATTTCTCCTCTTCTATGCTGATTTTGTTTGTTCTTGCAAAAGCGAATTAAGCAAATAACAGCAAATCAGGGAGGGGGAGAGAGAGAATTTTGGGAATTAGGACGAAGGAGAAGAAGGTATGGGTGGGGAGATTCTTTTGGGGTATTGGGTCTTAGTAGTCCTTCTTGCCGGGCCTCCACCACCCATAATGCCAGTAGAGACTTCTGTTTTTTTTTTTTTTAAAGAAAAAATGCCAGAGGAGACTTGCGGCTGCGGGGACAATACGCTTGAGTCACTGCCAAATGAATTTGAGGCAGGTCATACTTGCATTCGTTTTTCAATTCGAATATTTTTTATTTTTTATTTTTTATTTTAAATTTTATTTTTTATAAATAATTTATTCTTACTATTATGTAACTCAATTTAAATACATATCAAAACGTTTGATCCTTTATCTTTATCACATTTGACACATAATTCCCACTATAATGACAGCATACTGATTCTATAACCAAATAATTTATTCTAAAAAAAAAAAACTCAGCATGCAAAAGACTCCAACTCTAGTTTCCCCTCCGCCAAACAACAAAAATACACATACATTTTAAGCTACCTTCGAATTAAGTGTTACTTAAAATTTTTACTTAGCTACCAATTTTTCTCTTATGAATTGAATTCCCGGCTATCATTACTAATAAAACTAGTTGATCTCACAAAATGTTATAAATTAACCTTATAATTTCAAGTAGTGAGGATTGAAAAGCCAACATCACTTGATGCAAGTAATATCAGTATTAATTATTAAAATATATAATAAAGAAAAAATGAGTAAAATTGATCATGTAATTGTTTTATTTGTCTTAACTTAATTCTAAGATTTTTTATTATATTTTTTAGTCATAAAATATTTTTTCTTAAAAACTAAAGTCTCCCACCACTCCTTCTGCGATAGAATTCAAAAAAAAAAAAAAACAAATTCACATACTAACATGGGAACATAAGTAAAGATAAGATCGTTACTTTATGACTGCTCCCTCCTAAATGAATTTACAAGCGACTTGTGTGTATTTAATCGAGTACAAAAGATAACACTTTTATGCGTGAATAGCTTTTTGAGGTCCTTTAGAAAGGAGAAGTCAAAATATAACGATTTTACACTTAGTCACTCATGTACTTAGCATGTGAAAGATTTTACCAAATTCTGCTATACAGAGGGTGGTGGGAAATATTTTTTTAAGAAAATTTGTTTTGGAAATAAAAAATAAAATAAAAATTTTAGAATTAAATTAAGATAAATCAAATAATTTTGGGACTAGATTTCGCCAATTTCTCTCTAATAAACTAGTTCATCGTCCTTTTGTTTTCTTTTTTAGCTTATGCAAAATTTATTATCCAGACTGGCCTTAGGCATAGTTTGGACGGCAACTAGGACAAAATACTTCAGCGAAGTATTTATTTTGACGAGAGATTTAGGGTTTAATTAGGGTTTAGAGTGAAATTATTTATTATTTTATCTTTTTATTCAACATTTCTCTCTTCTTAAATTCTTTTACTAGAGAGCAAATTAAATGACAATGGAAAAGGAGAGAAACATCCATCTTAATTTACTTGTTGTTCCTTATTTACCACGTAAATAACAAAGTAAATGCATCATTTAAGTTTAAATTTACTTTTTCTTAAAAAATTATTTACTTATTTTCTCCTTTTAAACTACGTTTCACAGTTTCTATTGCAGATAGTAAGAACTCGCTTGCTTTTTGAATTTTGAGTATTATTCCGTGGGTACGTCAAGAAGTTTGAAGACGTCAAATAAGGATGATTTTGTCAATGCACAAGAATTAGAAAAATATGGCCTGCGAAAGCCTGCTGTATTCTATTCTATGCTAGATATTGGTCGATGGTGGCGGCCACTGGCGACCGACCAAACCGTCCATCTAGGCTTGCAAAGATGACCATTTCTGTCCCAGAGGATAAAGACATCTGCTCGTCCCTTTTTGGTTAGAGTTGCATTTTCTATTTCTGTTTTCCTTTACGGTTTCGACCTAACTTCTCTCTGAGCCTCCGTTTGGATTGAGGGGAAAAAAAAGGAGTGGAGTTGGATAGAAAGAAAGAGAAGGAGAAGAGAGAAGAGTACTAATTACTTTTAGGCCTCGTTTAATTGTCAAAGATTTTGTACTTAGAAAAATAATCTAATTTTTATTTATTAATTCAGTAATTAGTAATTTATTTTTATTTTTAAATAGGATTGTGATTCCTTGAATTAAAGAAAGAAGTTGCAAAATATTAGAAAAAAGAATACCTAGATGGAAGTGGCATTTTGATTGCTTCCTTGAAATTTTAAAACTTAAACACCCATAAAATAAAAAAGACTCAATTAATCTTTTTATCCTCCTCTCACCTCTCTCGTTTCTCTGTACTGTTCATGCACTACGTCTCTTTTCTCTTTACAACTTTTTATATGTCTCTTCTTATCCTCTCAACCTCCATAATTTCCAAGTAAGTGTTAGAGTTTTGAGTTGCTCAAGTTATTCTTTCATTAACGTTTGAAAAACTAATCTTAGTCTATTATTTATATATTTTATTCGAATGTAACTTTTTTCGACATCTTTGTTCTACTCTTCGTTTGTATCTATAGTTCTACTTTTTGTTCTATTTGATGATTCTATTCTTTTTAGTTCTATCATTTGTTCTAATTTCCTAATTTTGAAACATTAGCTTTTTCTGTTTTTTTTCCTTTCTAAATTGCTGACACTAATACAATTATCAATGGTTTTAAGTTGTTAATACACTAAAGATTTGTGGTTATCAATCTTGTTGCTTTTGCTTTGGTTTTAAAATAGAATTTTAGCATGTTTGACTTACTTTGAAGATTGTCCTAATTAGAGTAGATAAAGAAGCAAATTACTAGTAAAAGCTTTTCTCAATTCCATTTAGAAATATTTTTTTGTCTATGACTAAATTTATTCATCTGTATTTGCTTTTGTTGTTTGGCATTTGGTTACTATTAGTAACTGAATATGTTTAGCTATCTACGTTTTTGTAGCAAGACTGAGCTGACAAGTGTATATCATTAGCATCATCCTCTATAATTATGACCACTATTTACAAAATAATCCATGATTCGATTACGCGAGTTATTCTGTTGCTGTAAGTTGGTTATGGTTTGCAGTTACAATAATATACCCGATGGTATTAATCATCAATTTTGGTTGTTGCAAATATTTGATAAATAAGTATTAATGAGCCATGCTTATGTTTCTTGAATTCTTGAATATAATTTTGATAGATAGATCTCATGATTTGGGTGAATCTCATGATTCTGGAACAGAATTAAAACTTTATGTCATATGTACCTAGGATACTTTTGACATATTGATAAAAAAATATAAATTCTTTACGCGATTGAATTTTATTGAATGAAACATTTTAAATTTCCACAAATGATATTATCGATGTATGCACAATAATTGTCAAGTGGGAATGGGATAAATGACAAAAGAAAAGCATCTATTAATAACCAAAATCAAAAAAGAAGAAGAAAACAAGAATAAAAAGACATAATAGAATCTGTTTTAAAAAATTTTCCCCACTAAAATCAAGCATCCTAGTTCTCAGTACACTCTTCTCTCTCTCATGCAATACTGAACTAGGAAAAACAAGCTCAGGAAGAGAGGTTTTTGTTCTCACTGCAAGATAGCAAAAGAAGAAGATTCAGAGTAAAGAGAACAACGATGAGCAACATCAGCACTAGATTCGATCTCTCAGTCACAACGATCTCCCTAGATGGCCGAGTTTTTTAGATCGAGTAGCCCAGGCCGTTGACAACAAAAAAAAAAATAAAAAGAAAAAAATAGAAACAAAAAGGCATAATGGGTCATCAATAAAGATCGATAACTCTTTAGATAAGCACATAAATATGATTCCCCACTAAAATCAAGCATCCTAATGCTTCTTCGTTCCAAACTCCTAAGAACACATACAATAATGACTAGATAAGCACATATAATGGAGAAAATATATTTTTATTAAAACACATAGTAGAGATTTGAAAGTAACGAATTCCTTAATACATGTAAATCTTTTCATGAGTTTAGCTTATTCTCTGTCGATTTTGATGTGAACCTATCTTTTTATGTGATAGATACTTTACAAGCTGAATCTTCACAAATTGCAGAGATTACAATTTTTAAATTAGCAATTTTCTTATAGAATTAGTACCTTATTTATTTTCTAGAATTAGTGCTACTGTAGAGAGCGAGAACAAGGTTAGCACCAACTGTAACATCCCACTCTAGAGACAATTTAGGCGTATTTATTTTGAAGTGAGACTTACAATTTTTTTATATATAAAGCATTTAAAAAAATTATCAAAAGTTAAGTTAATTTATTTTTTAAAATATTTTATTACATAATCTTGCAGATGTTTGACATTTTTGAATATATTTGAGCATTTTAAAATTTTCTAGTTTTTGTAAAAAAAGAAAAAAGAAAAAAATAGGTCCAATAAGCAAGTGGCACTTGGCCATTGATATTTTCTCACCCAACGGTGGCATGCGCCGACTCTTGCTTCTATAAGATAGCTTGGTTGCTTTTTTTTTTTTTTTCCATTTGCTTTCTTTCTTCTCTCTCTCTGGGTTGCCTTTTTTTCTTTACTTTCTTTTCCATTTCTTTTGCTTTATTTTGCTTCACATATTTCTTTTCCTTCTTTCTTTCTTCTATTAGTTAGTTTTCTTTTCTTTTTCTTGCACAAAGTTCTTCCTTGTGATTGAGGTATGATTTCATATTATTTTTATTTATGAGTTCTTTAGTTTATTTTACGATTTCTTTAAATTTATAGTAAAAATTGTTCGCTTATTAAAAGTTGTTTAGTTAATTTAAAGTTTTGTTTTAGTATAAAAAATATATATTCTTTAGGATTTGAAATAGATTTAAAAGTTGTTAAATATTAAGATTTGAGATTTAAATTAAAGTAATATTTTCATTTTTCTAAATTGATATTTTTATTCTAAATTTTTACTATCTTAAACATTTAATATTTAGTATTTGAGAAAATTTAGTAATTGTGAAATTTTATCTATATATATATATATATATATATATATATATATATATTTGAGAATATAATAATAATACTATTGTATTATTTTATTATGATATAATGATAATGATGTATATATGAATGACTATTTATAAGAATATATGTTTATAGAGTATTTAATAATTGAGTGTCTTTATAGTTGTAAGTTTAAGGTTAGACTTATGCCTAAGATATCCTGTGGAGACCTACTTGATAACTTAGAATTTATCATCTTTAAGGTTTTCGACTAAAATTTAGCTATTTGGATTTGTAAGAAATTTACATTTTTCGTAAGATAGCAAGTAACTCTAACACTTGTTACAATGTGAGTTTACAAACCAAGAATCACTATATTTTTAGTGCCATCAATATTTATAAATATGAATATTTGTTATTTACAAGTATGAATATATATTATTTTGAGAATTACTTTAGTTACTTATTTTTAAATTAGAGATGTCCTCCACAATATATTTTTACTTGTGCATTAAAAATATTTCAGAGTGGTGCTTCAAATAAGTATTTATTTTATTTGAAATTTTATAGTATTTGAATATGATCTATAAATGCAAGTACTCTTTGAGAAATATTTTATTATGTATTTTTGAAAAGTCATGTGCATTTTCATGACATATTTGACAAAACTTACATTTACATATTTGGACTGACAGACGGTTGTTATTTTGAAGTTATATTGAGATTGAATTTGGTTATGGATTTGGATTAATTTGAATGGCTATTTTAATGGCCTTTATGTTTGAAAAGTTGCATAAAAACTCTGTCCCAATTAGATATGATTTGGAATGTGATGTGAATATGGATATGATTTGAGCATAAAGCGTCGTTGAATTGCACTATACATGGTCAGTCTCCCGTACTAGGGCCTTTTTCACTGGTATAGAACGCACATATTTTAGATTATGGATCCACTTTAAAAGGGACATAGTATGTCAGGGAGGGTGTGGCCTAACTAGTATTGCGTTTATCTGTTTGTGGTCACCTAACATCGAGTTAGGAGGGGCTCAATGTTGAGGTTGATTACTAGGGTTGGATTGGTAGGTACCCCAAATCCTCAGCATGGTTTTTGTCTGGGGAGGCATAAAATAGTCTGTGAAATCAAACGTTCGTCTTAGTGTGTGACTATTGACTATAGGATACCGGGATTTAAGTCTTGAAGACTCCGTTATTGGTTCCGTTAATCCTACCGTTGAGCCAGAATCTGAATATTTGTTATGTCTGAAAATTTTGGTTTGAGGAGCTATGCTGATGTGTCTTGATTCGCTTAGACTTTCTAACTAAACCCAAAACTTGATCATGAGATTTGTGCATTATTTTGGAACAAGAAAACTTATATGAATATAACACACTTTTGAACTACTGTGCATACGTATCTACCCTCATATTTTGAAAATCTCATATTTTTGAAACACATCAGTACACACGCGAACTCACTGAGCTTTCTAGCTCACACATGTTTCTTTTAATATTTATTTTAAGATAACATAAATCAGAACAGTGATTTTTTTATTCGATTTAGAGTTAACTCGTGGAGAGACTGACATATGTGTTTGATCAGTTTGTACCTTTTCTGTTACCTCTAGCCAGATAGAGATAGAAGTTCATTTTATAACTATTTATAAATGAATGTTGAATTTGGATAATATAAGATACAGGGTCTACCTATGTATTTATGTATTTCTAGCGATATTTCGTATAATTGATTATATTATAATATATGTATACTTTTCTCCTTCTTTTTTTTTTGAAACGCGATTCGTATTTACACATATCAGTACTGAGAGGCACGCTAATACCTTACTCAGCTGTGGTGGAACCTAGTGGAGGGGTTAGGGATATCACATCCTCTCTTCTCACTAATGTGATTTTTTATATAAACTCTTTATGTTTAAAGGCATTTTTGACATATCAATAAAAATTCATTAAAACAGGTTTTTTTTCCTTTTGTTTTCACCCACTTTTGGATGGAAAGAGGATTGAAGGCTTATAACTATACCTTATCCCTCCATTCCCCTCTTATTCCCTTCTTTTCTATCCCAGAAATTTAATTCAAACACTTAAAATCCAAACCCTTTATCTCTTCTCCTCTCATTCCTTTCCCTCAATCCAAATGAAGGCTTAAACTTCCTCCTATCTCACTTTGATTAATATGTTGAGGGCCTTTTTTTTTCCAGCACATATGGGAGACCCTCCGCAGCCATTAGATCGGCATTCTTTGATCTAATGGTTGTGAGAGATCAGAAGTATTTTGAAGTAAATTTTTTTTTATTTCCCGTAATCTGTCTTTTCAAGAAAAGGATAATCTTTTTTTTCCCACCCATTTCTCTCTCTCTTTTATCCCGATCACTCATCTCTCTCTCATCTATCTTTTCTCTTGAAGATTGACTCTCTTTCTCTCTCATCTATCTCATCTCTTGATCTCTACTAGATTGCTCTTCTCTTGAATTTTTATTAGATTGAATCTTCCTGTCTCTCTCCCCTCCCAAAAGGCCCCTTCTCTCCGCTTTCTTTTGTTTGATATTGTTCTTCTATAATCAAAGCCAACATTGATGAAGACAAAGGATGTTGTGCGAAAGATCCATTAGTAAATCTTTACAGATTTATCAATTACAGTTGCTAGTATTATGGATGGAGTTCATGATGTGAAAAGTGAGTTGTCGAGAAGAGTTGCAGTTTATTGTATCTGAATAGTAAAAAGAAAAAATCTGCTATCGTTTTTAGACGAATATTTATACTAAGTATTATCTTTCTTTTGATCTCTTCTATTTAGCTTCTAAAGGTGTATTTTTGATATCAAAAATAGTTATGGTAATAGGAGTTTGTGTTAAATGTAAGGACTGCATTATGTTGGGAAGAAAATTGAAAGGTAATGCTTGTGTTTATGCAGTAGAAAGTAGAATTTAAATTTGTGTAACTAGTACATATCATTTTTCTCATCATCTCCTTATGCCACCACTGGCAAGAAAAATGAACATATCATCAACAAATGGTTAGTGAATAACTATTTTATTCTATATGTGAATAATTATTCACTCTTAATTGAATAATTGTTCAATTCAATCTGAAATGAATAATTATTCAGGTTTTAATAAATAATTATTATGTATGTTATGAATAATTATTCACTCTTAATTGAATAATTGCTCAATTCAACTTGAAACAAATAATTAGAATAATTATTTTGTATTATGTACAATATATATTCATTGCCACAACCTAGCCACTATGATGGGCAAGTAATTGACAAGACCATCAAATTTAGAGATAACTCAAATAGATCGCAAAAAAGGTTGTGGAGCATTAGAGAGCAGATGTACTAGAAGAGAAAGATTGTGATTAAGAGATTACGAAATAGAGCTACCGTATTGAATAAGAAGCAACTGAGCGAAGCTAGTGACATGTTAAACATTGCAAACTAATAAGGGACATGTTAAATGAATTATTATTCGTTTACATGAGAATAATTATTCATCATGTTATGAGTAGATATTCACTCTTAAAGTATCATCAAACTAAATAAAATGTATGTTGAATATTTATTATATGTAAATATAAATTTAGTTTTGTTATGAATAACTATTTACAATTATTCTACTCAGTTTGTTATGAATGACTATTTGTTGTATGTAAATATCTATTTAGTTTGTTATGAATAATTATTTGATATGGTCACTTAATTCATTTGATACGTTAAATGAATAATTATTCACTTCTATGTAAAGGTTATTTCCTAAAAAATGAGAATAATTACTCTTCGTGCCACGAATAATTATTCACTATGAGTTACATAATTATTCAACATTTCAAGAATAATTATTCACTTATAAATGAGTAATTGACGCGTGTTGAATAATTATTTACTATAGTTTAAATAATTATTCAACTATGCAAGAATAATTATTCACTTTACAACGAAAATTAGACAAGTGATGAATAATTATTCATTCTATCATGAATACTTATTCAATACTAAAGAAATAATTATTCACTCTAACATGAATAAGTATTAACTTCACGACAAGCATTTAGCCAATAATAGAATAATTATTCACTTTACGACGAGCATTCAACAAGTAATAATAATTATTCACTCTATCATGAATAATTATTCAATAGTAAAGAAAAAATTATTCATTCTAACATGAATAATTATTCACTCTAATATGACTCCACCATTTCTTTTACCAGCAAGAGATATATATTTTCGTCTGGCCAGTTACTAGACATTTTTTAAATAAATACATGAATAATTATTTGTTTGCAATATTTTATCCTGAATAATTAATCTTTAAAATAATAAAAAATATTTAAAACTAAAGTTTAAAAAAGATGTAATAATGAAATTCTTCATCATCAAAATAAGAATATTCTACTACAGAACTTGTTCATCAAGTCTTGAAAATCAGCATAATATTTTTTTTACTTCTGCAAATATATCATTAAAAATTTAGATAAATTATTTTTTAATAAAGATTTTTACAACGTCGAAGTTACCAAATAACCTAATAAAAACTCAGAATATCTAACTTTATTTTGGTTATAAGAGAATTTGAGAAAATGAGTTTTGATCTTAAAAGAAACTCTAAGACTTGTCGAAATCGTTAGACATAAAGTAAAGATCTTGTAGAGAATGGATTATTTTATTTTTTAATAAAGTTTCAAAATAGTAGCATAGAGAAGACAAAAAATAGTAAGAAAAAAGAGAGAATGAGAAAGGATTTAGTGAAAGTGACTAAAGAAACAGTGAATGAGTGTCAAAAAACTAATGAATAACTTTTTTAAATTTTCAAATCGTTTCATATTCTTTTTCTTTATCTCATTAACTTTGACTACTCAATATTTTTCATACTCCTCAACCATAAGATAAAAAAGCAACCCATTGCAGATGCAAAAATTGTTCCCATGTGCTGAAAAAAGAGTCTCAACACAGTGACCAAATCGCAAATAGCTATCTTTTCCACTATACCAAGCCCCTGGGTCCATTTTATGCAAATTCCCTTGGACAACTCAAATTTCCCTTTCCCTTTCAAGTTCTATTCTGAATAAACTAAACTATCATATATTAATAAACAAAAACTGGAAGTGTTGTATAAATTATTGTTGTAGGCTAATCCATCTATACATAAATTCTGACTCAACTTGTTTTATATTTGCGTGTCCCAGACATAGAAAAATAATGACTACAAACGATTTAAGGAAAAAAAATGAATATTGATTTCAGCAATACGTGCATATTTGAATTATTTGAGATCTGAATATATTAATTAATTATTTAATTATTATATTTTTATATTTTTTAATTTTTTTAATAAAATACATTAAAAATAAATATTTTAAATTTAAAATTTATAAAAAGTATGATTTTGTTAAAAATAAAAAATATTAATATTTCATTAGTCTTTTTATTTTTAATAACTATTATCAGGTAAAAAATTATTATATAATAAAATTAAACTTTAAATTTTAATTAATGAAATTGGATTTTAAATTCTTGAAAACCGGTCCGGGCTTTGGCTCGTTTTTCCACTAGTACCCTCCAGCGCCACATATATGCATCAACGTTATCTCAAAGGAATCTCCATCTGAAAATCCCAAAGATTTTCGCCTCCCAAGAATAGTCCAATCGTCATACACCACAAAACAGCTGCAGCTGCAAGAATGGATGGGATTCAGCAAGTGGGTCTTCCTGTACTAGGAATTGTTGCGGCTGCTGCACTCACTTTCTATGCTGTGAGCTTCAATGAGGTTAGAGAGGTAATAACATGAATTAGTCTTTTCGTCTCCGTCAAGCCTATACGATTCTTTTGCCTGATCATGCCGAAAATCTGCAGAAATCCTTGAGAGAATTGGAGGAGTCGGAGGATTCTGACAGCAGAGGATTTAAGTCTTCTTTAAGCTCTAGGCAGAGGAGAGACAGAAGAAAGGCCCAGAAACAAGCCAAATCTTGATCATGGTTTAACCCCTACGCATTGCATATCCAATGTTTCTATGATTACGAATGCTGCTGCTTTATCCCTACTCAAATCGCTTTCCTTATCTTCCTTTTCATTAGACTGTCGGCTCTGCACTCCATTCATTTCTGAATACTTTACTGTCTCTGCAATCTCATTCTTCTCTGCTTCTTCCTTTTCAGCAAGTACAAATATTGTAACAGAAAGTACTTACTATTATGCAACACTGTTCATTGTGACCTCTTTTTTAATTTTTTTTTGCCGTTAAACCTTGTTTAATACTATATGTACCTAGTTTGGTTGGAAGGAAGGGAGAGAGAAAAAGAGTGTACTGATTCTATAACCAAATAATTTATTCTAAAAAAAAAAAAACTCAGCATGCAAAAGACTCCAACTCTAGTTTCCCCTCCGCCAAACAACAAAAATACACATACATTTTAAGCTACCTTCGAATTAAGTGTTACTTAAAATTTTTACTTAGCTACCAATTTTTCTCTTATGAATTGAATTCCCGGCTATCATTACTAATAAAACTAGTTGATCTCACAAAATGTTATAAATTAACCTTATAATTTCAAGTAGTGAGGATTGAAAAGCCAACATCACTTGATGCAAGTAATATCAGTATTAATTATTAAAATATATAATAAAGAAAAAATGAGTAAAATTGATCATGTAATTGTTTTATTTGTCTTAACTTAATTCTAAGATTTTTTATTATATTTTTTAGTCATAAAATATTTTTTCTTAAAAACTAAAGTCTCCCACCACTCCTTCTGCGATAGAATTCAAAAAAAAAAAAAAAAAACAAATTCACATACTAACATGGGAACATAAGTAAAGATAAGATCGTTACTTTATGACTGCTCCCTCCTAAATGAATTTACAAGCGACTTGTGTGTATTTAATCGAGTACAAAAGATAACACTTTTATGCGTGAATAGCTTTTTGAGGTCCTTTAGAAAGGAGAAGTCAAAATATAACGATTTTACACTTAGTCACTCATGTACTTAGCATGTGAAAGATTTTACCAAATTCTGCTATACAGAGGGTGGTGGGAAATATTTTTTTAAGAAAATTTGTTTTGGAAATAAAAAATAAAATAAAAATTTTAGAATTAAATTAAGATAAATCAAATAATTTTGGGACTAGATTTCGCCAATTTCTCTCTAATAAACTAGTTCATCGTCCTTTTGTTTTCTTTTTTAGCTTATGCAAAATTTATTATCCAGACTGGCCTTAGGCATAGTTTGGACGGCAACTAGGACAAAATACTTCAGCGAAGTATTTATTTTGACGAGAGATTTAGGGTTTAATTAGGGTTTAGAGTGAAATTATTTATTATTTTATCTTTTTATTCAACATTTCTCTCTTCTTAAATTCTTTTACTAGAGAGCAAATTAAATGACAATGGAAAAGGAGAGAAACATCCATCTTAATTTACTTGTTGTTCCTTATTTACCACGTAAATAACAAAGTAAATGCATCATTTAAGTTTAAATTTACTTTTTCTTAAAAAATTATTTACTTATTTTCTCCTTTTAAACTACGTTTCACAGTTTCTATTGCAGATAGTAAGAACTCGCTTGCTTTTTGAATTTTGAGTATTATTCCGTGGGTACGTCAAGAAGTTTGAAGACGTCAAATAAGGATGATTTTGTCAATGCACAAGAATTAGAAAAAAAATATGGCCTGCGAAAGCCCGCTGTATTCTATTCTATGCTAGATATTGGTCGATGGTGGCGGCCACTGGCGACCGACCAAACCGTCCATCTAGGCTTGCAAAGATGACCATTCCTGTCCCAGACGATAAAGACATTTGCTCGCCCCTTTTTGGTTAGAGTTGCATTTTCTATTTCTGTTTTCCTTTACGGTTTCGACCTAACTTCTCTCTCAGCCTCCGTTTGGATTGAGGGAAAAAGGAGTGGAATTGGATAGAAAGAAAGAGAAGGAAAAAGAGAGGAGTACTAATTACTTTTAGGCCTCGTTTAATTGTTAATGATTTTGTATTTGAAAAAATAATTTAATTTTTATTTATTAAATTTTAGTATTTAGTAATTTATTTTTATTTTTGGACAGGATTGTGATTCCTTAAATTAAAGAAAGAAGTTGTAAAATATTAGAAAAAGAATACCTAGATGGAAGTGGTATTTTGATTGCTTTCCTTGAAATTTTAAAATTTAAACACTCATAAAATAAAAAAGACTCAATTAATCTTTTTATCCCTCCTCTCACCTCTCTCGTTTCTCTGTCTGTTCACAGCTCGTCTCTTTTCTCTTTTACAACTTTTATATGTCTCTTCTTATCCTCTCAACCTCCATAATTTCCAAGTAAGTGTTAGAGTTTTGAGTTGCTCAAGTTATTCTTTCATTAACGTTTGAAAAACTAATCTTAGTCTATTATTTATATATTTTATTCGAATGTAACTTTTTTCGACATCTTTGTTCTACTCTTCGTTTGTATCTATAGTTCTACTTTTTGTTCTATTTGATGATTCTATTCTTTTTAGTTCTATCATTTGTTCTAATTTCCTAATTTTGAAACATTAGCTTTTTCTGTTTTTTTTCCTTTCTAAATTGCTGACACTAATACAATTATCAATGGTTTTAAGTTGTTAATACACTAAAGATTTGTGGTTATCAATCTTGTTGCTTTTGCTTTGGTTTTAAAATAGGATTTTAACATGTTTGACTTACTTTGAAGATTGTCCTAATTAGAGTAGATAAAGAAGCAAATTACTAGTAAAAGCTTTTCTCAATTCCATTTAGAAATATTTTTTTGTCTATGACTAAATTTATTCATCTGTATTTGCTTTCGTTGTTTGGCATTTGGTTACTATTAGTAACTGAATATGTTTAGCTATCTACGTTTTTGTAACAAGACTGAGCTGACAAGTGTATATCATTAGCATCATCCTCTATAATTATGACCACTATTTACAAAATAATCCATGATTCGATTACGCGAGTTATTCTGTTGCTGTAAGTTGGTTATGGTTTGCAGTTACAATAATATACCCGATGGTATTAATCATCAATTTTGGTTGTTGCAAATATTTGATAAATAAGTATTAATGAGCCATGCTTATGTTTCTTGAATTCTTGAATATAATTTTGATAGATAGATCTCATGATTTGGGTGAATCTCATGATTCTGGAACAGAATTAAAACTTTATGTCATATGTACCTAGGATACTTTTGACATATTGATAAAAAAATATAAATTCTTTACGCGATTGAATTTTATTGAACGAAACATTTTAAATTTCCACAAATGATATTATCGATGTATGCACAATAATTGTCAAGTGGGAATGGGATAAATGACAAAAGAAAAGCATCTATTAATAACCAAAATCAAAAAAGAAGAAGAAAACAAGAATAAAAAGACATAATAGAATCTGTTTTAAAAAATTTTCCCCACTAAAATCAAGCATCCTAGTTCTCAGTACACTCTTCTCTCTCTCATGCAATACTGAACTAGGAAAAACAAGCTCAGGAAGAGAGGTTTATGTCGAAATCGTTAGACATAAAGTAAAGATCTTGTAGAGAATGGATTATTTTATTTTTTAATAAAGTTTCAAAATAGTAGCATAGAGAAGACAAAAAATAGTAAGAAAAAAGAGAGAATGAGAAAGGATTTAGTGAAAGTGACTAAAGAAACAGTGAATGAGTGTCAAAAAACTAATGAATAACTTTTTTAAATTTTCAAATCGTTTCATATTCTTTTTCTTTATCTCATTAATTTTGACTACTCAATATTTTTCATACTCCTCAACCATAAGATAAAAAAGCAACCCATTGCAGATGCAAAAATTGTTCCCATGTGCTGAAAAAAGAGTCTCAACACAGTGACCAAATCGCAAATAGCTATCTTTTCCACTATACCAAGCCCCTGGGTCCATTTTATGCAAATTCCCTTGGACAACTCAAATTTCCCTTTCCCTTTCAAGTTCTATTCTGAATAAACTAAACTATCATATATTAATAAACAAAAACTGGAAGTGTTGTATAAATTATTGTTGTAGGCTAATCCATCTATACATAAATTCTGACTCAACTTGTTTTATATTTGCGTGTCCCAGACATAGAAAAATAATGACTACAAACGATTTAAGGAAAAAAAATGAATATTGATTTCAGCAATACGTGCATATTTGAATTATTTGAGATCTGAATATATTAATTAATTATTTAATTATTATATTTTTATATTTTTTAATTTTTTTAATAAAATACATTAAAAATAAATATTTTAAATTTAAAATTTATAAAAAGTATGATTTTGTTAAAAATAAAAAATATTAATATTTCATTAGTCTTTTTATTTTTAATAACTATTATCAGGTAAAAAATTATTATATAATAAAATTAAACTTTAAATTTTAATTAATGAAATTGGATTTTAAATTCTTGAAAACCGGTCCGGGCTTTGGCTCGTTTTTCCACTAGTACCCTCCAGCGCCACATATATGCATCAACGTTATCTCAAAGGAATCTCCATCTGAAAATCCCAAAGATTTTCGCCTCCCAAGAATAGTCCAATCGTCATACACCACAAAACAGCTGCAGCTGCAAGAATGGATGGGATTCAGCAAGTGGGTCTTCCTGTACTAGGAATTGTTGCGGCTGCTGCACTCACTTTCTATGCTGTGAGCTTCAATGAGGTTAGAGAGGTAATAACATGAATTAGTCTTTTCGTCTCCGTCAAGCCTATACGATTCTTTTGCCTGATCATGCCGAAAATCTGCAGAAATCCTTGAGAGAATTGGAGGAGTCGGAGGATTCTGACAGCAGAGGATTTAAGTCTTCTTTAAGCTCTAGGCAGAGGAGAGACAGAAGAAAGGCCCAGAAACAAGCCAAATCTTGATCATGGTTTAACCCCTACGCATTGCATATCCAATGTTTCTATGATTACGAATGCTGCTGCTTTATCCCTACTCAAATCGCTTTCCTTATCTTCCTTTTCATTAGACTGTCGGCTCTGCACTCCATTCATTTCTGAATACTTTACTGTCTCTGCAATCTCATTCTTCTCTGCTTCTTCCTTTTCAGCAAGTACAAATATTGTAACAGAAAGTACTTACTATTATGCAACACTGTTCATTGTGACCTCTTTTTTAATTTTTTTTTGCCGTTAAACCTTGTTTAATACTATATGTACCTAGTTTGGTTGGAAGGAAGGGAGAGAGAAAAAGAGAAAGAAAAATAAAAGTGAAAGTAAATGAGTATTTTACTTCGTTTAGTTGAAGGAAGAGAATGGAGGAAAGTAAATAAGGAGGAGAAGTTTTCTCCTCTACATAAGTAATTCTAAGGATAATTGTACAATTTAGTCCCGATTGTTTCAATTCTTGGACAGTTTAGTCCCTATCAAATTATTTTAACTTTTTTTATCCCTTACCTATTTTCGAACAAATGTATAAGTCCTTTCGGTGAATTTCAGATAATTTTCTTACCCGATCCAGTATGCCCCATTCACTTTGGAGGTCAAATCTGTCAATACAACTATCCCTCTTCTCTCTCTCTCTCCCTCACGTGACCCATTTTGCAAAACAATCGAATTAGGGCTGACAAACTCAATCAAATTAGGGCTAAGGTGTTTGATAGTTTGTCTGAACCGAGCTTCTGGAATTCCGAATCTTGAGCAACGGAGCTGGTCGTTGCAAACAATTGGAAGAGAATCTTACAGCACGGAAGAGCCAATAAGAGATAGTAGTCAGTGTGCATTGGAGACATGTATATTCGAGGACCGAATGACGAAATCCCCAAATACAGTAAGGCTTCGATGACTTTATTAATTTGTAATTCTTGGGATTCAATATCGTTAATGTTTATTTACCAATTTCTTGTAGTACTCTTTTAATGGTCCCCAGTTTTGGTTTGTTTATTGTGCACGATGCATAGAATACATTCATTGTCAGTTTGCCAAACATTTTGTCGGTGGTCCAGTTCTGTTAATGGTCCCCCATTTTGATTTGGTTATTATCCATGATGCACAGAATAATTTCAAGTCTTGTCCTTTATACTATTTAATTCTTGATTTATGGAGAAAGGGATTGCAGTTTATATAGTATTTAAATTGAGATGATTTTATAGAACTTCCTATCAATTGAGATTGTATGTATGGTTTATGTGAAGTTTCTCCTTTTCTTTTGTGGCAAATTGCAGAATCTGGTTCAGGTAATTTTAGTATTATGGTTAGACATGGGGGCAAATTGGTTGATGTAAGGAACTCCAAAGACTATGAGGGTGGGATTGTTACCATTTTTTATCATTGTAATAAAGATTTTATGTCTATGGTGGAGTTGGATAAGATGGCATATGCATTAGGATATGATACATATGTGGGATTTTGATGGAAATATAAGAGTTGACATGCCATTAAACCCTATTAATACTGCTGGAGATGTAAGTGAATTGTGTTTTATTTATTTTTTACAATAATAATCATCTTTTTAATCTTTTGCATATCTTGTTTGACTCCAGATTTCTGCCAAGAAGAGGAAGCAAGTAAGATGCAGTTGGTGCTTGGAAACTGGACATAACAGAGCTACTTGCAAAAAACCTGGGGCAGAGCTGCATCTTATGAGAAAATATGGTGTTACTACAAAGAAGTGTGACTAGTCCTAAGGAACAAATGTTGCGGATACTTTGCAAGAAAATTTTTTGCTTCTTTTGCTGGAATCCAATGTAATGGAATGGATGCTGGAAACCCTTTTTTTTTTGTTAGCTATCTGTAGAAAGATGCTTATGTGTTTTGTAAATGGGGCTAATTTGGATAGTTTTTTGTGTTGAGGATCAAAGCTCCTTACAGGCTCTGATGTAGGGTCAGATTTTTTTCACACTGTTATACTTTGTGCTAGATTAAAAAATTTAACTCATTTCATGGCAAATGGTTTGTATTGTCATGTTTTTTCTCAGTCAGTTTTTGTTCATTTATGTTGCAATTAGATTAACAGACATGGACTTAACGCATTATGTAAATGAAGAAGGAATGAAAGCAGTTGCATTACTATAGATCCCCTATTCACAGAAAAGCACATAGAATTGAAAATAATTCCTTTTTACATACTGCCTGCCAACACTATCTGTCAGTGTTATCCAGGCACTTCATTTCAACAGTCCTAATGCTTATCCAAAAAACAAATCTATCATCTCCCTCCAGTTACAATTCTTCCTAATTCATCAACCAACATAAGATAAAGAATATCCATGAAAGCATCAATGCGAGTCCATAGGACCCTCGCTTTGCCTCATGTACTTCTCGCTTTCTCGACTTCATTTTGCTTGATTCTTCCGAGCGACTCCCGGATCACCTTACAAGATCTCTCATCCATGGGAGGATCATACCAAGAGAAGAACCCACAGCCCACCAATTTTCTACAAATTCCATCTCGTAAATCGAGAATGCAGTAGATCAAATAGAAAAATGCACCAAAACCATATTTAAAGACCTTACATTATACTTTTCACACCCCCAAGAACCTTCTAGCTGGATTCCAATCAGTCCCATGAGGTCCGCAAAAGCAATGACATTTTTGCGATGAGCATCGCCTTGCTTTGGGTTGGATGTTTCGACCATTTTAGCACGCTGACTCTTGCACTTGGAATTGAAGAAATCTTGGAAGAGAGTTGTGGCAGATTAATCTTTTGAGAGCCATCTCCTATTTGTCCGCATTTCGGTAAGATATAGGCAAAATGGGTCACGTGAGGGAGAGAGAGAGAAGAGGGATAGTTGTATTGACAGATTTGACCTCCAAAGTGAATGGGGCATGCTGGGTCGGGTAAGAAAATTGTCTGAAATTCACCGAAAGGACTTATACATTTGTTCGAAAATAGGTAAGGGATAAAAAAAGTTAAAATAATTTGATAGGGACTAAAATGTCCAAGAATTGAAACAATCGGGACTAAATTGTACAATTATCCTAATTCTAATCATTCTTTTAGAAGGATTGAAAGATATTTGATATTTAAAAAACTATTATATTATTAAATTTTACTTTTATTATAATTTTTTAATTTAAAGAGATGATAAATTTATAAATCCAACAAAATATTCTCTTTTTCTTTTCACTTTTCGTATAATCAAATAAGAAAAAATATTTTTAATTTATTTCTTTTCCTCTCTTACCAAACAAAATTAAAATAAATATAAATATTCTCCTTAAGGAAATAAATGTCCTTCTTCTCCCCCATTTTTCTCTCTTCTTCCCCCTTGTAAACCAAACTAAATATTAGTACCACTTATTTTGCGAATTAAGTATCAATTCTTTTTAAATTGATAATTAAAAGACTGACTGGCCGATGAAATCATCTGAACCCCACACACCAAAGGGTGTAAAGGCATTTTCAAAAAATCATTTAAAAGAAATACAACATTCTGTTAAAAGATAAAATAGTTTGTTTCCCAGAAAGTACAAAAAAAACGCCATTTTTATATGCAGTTTTTTAAGATTATATGTAGTGTGAAAAGTTTTCATTTTTCAAAATCCTCTCCCTCTCTCCTCTCATAACTCTCTCAAGTATTTCTTCAAAAAAATCACACTTTTCATATAAAAACAAACGAATTGTGTGGCAATATAGCAATGAACAAAGATTCTACGAAGGATTCTCTCGAGTTTGAGATAAAAAATTACTAAATTCTAATTAAATTGGCATTTGTATAGTTTTTTAAAAATTTTGGCTAAGTTTCGCCACTGAGTGGTAGAACTCTTCAGATAGTTCCGCAGAGTTCCGCCACTCAGTGGCGAAACTTAGTAAAAAATTTTGCCAAACCCTAGCGAAATTTCTGGCCAATTTTCGACAGGATTTGGCAAATTATTGGCAAAATTTCGCCAAAACTTGTGGAAAGTTAACCACTAATTTCTCCAAGTTTTGGCGACAATCGGCCGATAATTTTGCCAAAATCTAGCGAAATTTGGCCAATAGTTTTGCCAGTTTCAGGAGAATTATTAGCCAGATTTCACAATTTTTTGTGATAATCACTTATGTAGTTATATTGTTGTATTTTTTATATTTTGTAATTATATTATATGTTACATTACACATCGTAAATAGTTTTATTGTTACAGTTTTTGTTATCTTCAAAATAATCAACACACACGTAATGTAGTAACTGACATTGGACAAGTGCGATATATGCATTGCAGGAACACCGAAAGGGTCGGAAATGGGCGAATGCGGCAGCATTACAGGTGAGGACCTTGTTGATAATTGTTCGATCGAGAAAAGGTGACGGAACGATAACGGCTTTGTCGAGCTTTGGTGTGAGAAGGGGGGAGTGTACAGAAAATGCATTATTGCTCAGAAGGATGGAGTAGAACCGGATGTGCAGACCGAGGAATGAAAGCCGAAGGGTACAAAAAAATATCACTGTCCGTTAAAACTGATGGGCGTGAAATCTTGCGGTAATATGAGGCAAGCACAATCACAAGCTCAGAATCCGATATGGTCATGCCCTCACTTGTTTTAAATTTTATAAATATGTGGATAATTTTTATTTGTGTGTCGTAATGGCCCAGAGCGAAGACTGTGTATAACGCTCGACACAAATTAAAAATAGTGAGTATGGAATGTCGGACAGTCGTGCAACAACTCTTCAAGTTGTTCAACGAACATTAATATATCTATTGGCACATAGTTGAAATAGGAGCCGAAATCTTCAGTGATTGTGTTTTTGCTCATCCAGAGTCGATATTATTTGCGCGTGCGTATCCATTTGTCCTGATAATGGATATGACGTACAAGAATAATAGGTTCGTTACATTATATTTCTCTTCGATTTTGCATAATGTTCTTAAATTAAAACAAATGAAAAAGATTGTTCGCTTATACATTTTTTTATAATTAATTATAATATGTACAATATGCTGTATTTAGAGATTGTCAGCGTGATCCCGACGGGGCGCAACTTCCTCATTGTCGGCGCTTGGATCAGCTCCAAGCAAGCGGACAGTTATCGATGGGTGCTGGAGTGTGTAAAGCAGATATTTGACATAAGTTGTCGTCCAAACACTATCGTGATTGATCGGGAGTTTGAGTTGATACAGGTGTTGGGTGATGCATTTTCCACTTCTGAGCACATGTTATGTCGTCGACACATTTCGAAGAACGTGGATACGAGGTGCTATAAGGCTTGTAGTGACAAGGTGGTAGCCGAATGGTTTTCGAAATACACTTGGAGACGTTTGGTTGATTCCATTACCAATGAAGAGTTTCAACTCCAGTATTCGAATATGCGCTCGTCATGGTCAACTTTCGGAAAGTTGATGAGTTACATAGATTAGACTTGGCTGGACCTGGACAGGGCAAATCATGCAATTTGGGACTGAAACGACAAATCAGGTAGAGAGCTCCCATACAGCGACGAAGTCGTACTTAGGGACGGCTTCCGGAGTATTCGACAAGGTAAGGTTAAAAGTTCATTCTATAATCGAGGCACAGATAGTCGAGATTAGGGGAAGTCTTGAGCAGTGATGTTATGTTGATAAATACCACCTCAACACGCACCCGATCCTTAGTCCCCTATGTTACAAAGTGTCCCACAAAACCCTACAGTTCATATTAAACGAGTGGGATCGTGCGAAAAAGATTCGCTACGATATCAGTCTTTGTGGATGTTGGAAACAGACCTCTCACGGCCTTCTATGTGCTTGCGAAAAACTTCTGCGTATGAACACAGGCTAGCCACGGCTGCTTTGCAGTATATGCACATCTCTCTGCCGAATCCTTTTGATGATATGTGAGCAATTCGTGACTTTTCAAAATTGATGATGAAGAGGGGTCCGGCCGATCGGCGGTATTTTGCAGTGCAGATATCTCAAATGTTATATTCCTAGTTTTCAGGACTGCATGAGCTCCCAAGTAGAGTGACTAAAGGCAGGCCGAAAAGAGACTCAACCAAGTGAGATAAGTCATATTGGGAGTACATTTAATTTTCTTGGAGTGCCTTTAAATGGTCCTCCGGTAGTAGCTGGTCCTGTGGATGCAGCGGGTAAGAGGCAGGGGTTCGAGGTCCAGTGACCGTGGATTCGGTTCATCCGCAGGTGCCTCTGGATATTGTGACACGAGAACGACCATATTTCCCTGCGGTAGTCAGTTTTTGTCGTTATCGTTCCCTATATTAATGATTGAATCGATGTTAGAGCAGATGGTAATTGCATATTCCGAGCTATTGTACATTTGAGGTAAGTGGGCGAGGATGCTTGGTTTCAGGTGAGGCAGGAGATATGGCGAGAGGTGCACCGTATGCGGCTCTAGAGTAGTATCTTTTGCACCAGCTAGAGCACTGGGTCACCGATCAGCTTGACCCTATCTTCAGGTGGCTGACATTACCCGACATGGATTGGGTTATCGCGACTACCTACAATGTCGCCTTCGCCTACTTGTTTCGGTCGTAATGCTGGACCTATCTACCCGTTGACTCGCAAAGCGATACAGCGACCGCAACCTTGGTTATTGGTTTTTCTGAAGACGTCAATCATTTGTCGCCGTAAGTATATTCTTAAAGATCTAAACGTTTACATTTTTATTAAAGTCTAACAATTTTTCTATTTTCTTGTTTGCAGTTTCGATTGGAGGACTGGTTTCCAGTTCCCGAGGTGCATCTGTCGTGGCAGAAATCCAAACCACGTGAAATAAAATTACATTGCGTGTACTTGGGAGTAAATGTTTATTCGTACATGCAGTTTCATGACTAACACAAAACTCCAAAAAATGAAATCAAACCCTAACCGTCGGGAAAAAAAAAACAAAACAAACAAGACCGAACATCTTAAGCGCCGGATGGTACTGCGCGATTCGGCTAATATCTGCAGTATCTCCTGAAGCGTGGCACGGGGTCAACTGCTACACATCTGTAACATTTGCAGCTACACGATTCAGCATATCCCACCACTGAATATGAGAAGTATATCGATTAGGAATAATAATTAACGGATAAACAACTGTAAAATATATAACCTACTATACAATAATTTCTTACCACTGCGTCGGTAATCTGTGCCGGATCGGGCCTTGATATTCCTGAGGGCAGCATATTCGGATTTTGAATGGAGTGATGCATCTTCTCTAGAAAACACGGTTGCCAGATCATCCACATCCTGCACCTCATCCGCAGCGTCTGATCCCTCGTCGTAATACTCCAGATGTCAACGGCCGGTAGAATGCTGGCCCTAAATCGTCAGCGTGGCCACTATGTGTCTGCACTAAGTAGGCAGGTCCTCACAAATAATAGCATGGTGCGACCGGAGCCGGCGACTTCATCGGGGGCCAAGGATACAGTACGTCTCTAGGCATGAACGCGTATATCCCCGTAATCTACGGCATATGTAGAACGAATTGTGTCGAATCAATGCCCCGCGTGACATCTACTGTACTCACGCGGGTGTCAGTAGTGCTGCGCCTCGCCCCACTTACTCGCTGTCTGGCAGACGCCATAATAGGATATCAACCGTGCAATCGACCGCTACGGTCGGTAATTGGTCCCAAATCTAGTGATGCATTGCCCCGTCGCCTAGAAGGATTCGCCATCTGCAATACGTATTGAACAAATATTGTTATTATACAACTATCAAATATTGTTAAATTAAACTATCATTAACTAAGATAAATAAGTAAATATATATTTAAAATTTAATTAAACTAACGTAAACTAAGATTGAACTAAGACAAACTACGATAAATTAAATTAATATAAACTAAGATAAAGTAAACAACTAAGATAAATTAAATTAAACATACATTGTTGATCGCCGGTAGAGGCAAACTAAATATTTAATTTTAGAAATAATGAAATTATTAAGATATAATTAACTTAATAATATCTACTACACACGAAATTAATTTAAATGTATTGCACAAATAAAAAAATTCTGCCATATAGTCCAGAAATTTACAAAAAATTTCACAGCATTGTGGCATAATTGGCGGAATTCACTCCCGGAATTCTGGTGGAATCCTTAGCAAAACTTTCGCCAATTTATGGCGAAATTATCGGCCAGAATTCCCCCAAATTTTGGCATTATTTAGCCAACGAATTCCGCCAGATTTTTGGCGGAATTCAATGGATAATTCTCCCAAGAATTTGGCGGAAGTAGTTGGCTAGTTGTACCCAAATTGGGTACAACTCCATTGTGTTTTGGGTACAACTAACTAGCAAATTCTGCCAGAGGTTGGCGGAATTTGCTAGTGAATTACGCCAACTACTGGTGGAATTCATGAACAAAATGGCAGACTTCAAAATCGGCAATTTCAAGGCTGATTTTGAAGTTTTTTTAATGTAAAACGATGTTAAATGATGAGTAAATTGGTAAACTAATCTTTTAAAGTAAAAATTCGAAGCATATATTCGTAGATCTGAGTTTTTTGTCGAAATGCTTCAGAGAATTTTAAAATTTCTTTAAAATTAAAATGAAATAATAAAAATTTTTCCCACTATATATAATCCAAAAAAATTACGTTTAGCAGCCCCCAAAATAAATAATGTATTCTTCTTTTCTTCCCCACTTTACGCCCAACTTGACCGTAAATGTATCTCTCCCATCGTCACCTCTGCGAGTCTCCCCTCTTCTCTTCTCTTTTTATTGTTTTATTCCTTCTCATTTTCTCCATCCCCTCCTTCTCCTTTTCATAATCATTGTCTCCTTCACTGTGCATCCCAGTATAGAAATCGTCATTTGATACTCCACTTCATTGGCGTCGTGCATATTATCTTCCGACTCCATCCCACAATTTCCTAAAGCAATTCTTCAATCAAAAGAACTTTGTCAAAACTCTAAAAATTTTCTATCTTGCAATTTGAGTCATTGTCAATAATAACAATAAATACGAGCCCTACCTACCAGATTATAACAGAGATTAAACCAAGCAATAGGCTCTACATAAACATATGCACGTCTCTGCACATATCTAAGTTTGCTTTCCTGTAGGGTTGAGATGCATTTTCTCCGTCTCTTCTACTTTTCTTTTCTTTCATTTCCATCAATGTGAAGCCTAAAAGAAAAGTGAAATAAAAAAGAACAACACCGCTGTAAATGGCGTCGCGTGCGCGCCAACCTTACCCCCATAGAAATGTTTACAAAGAAAAAAAAGTTAGAATACTAAAGAGAAAATACCTCTCAATAAAATTGACAATATTAATATTTACCCGAACAAAAGATACCTCAATAAAATTGACAATATTAATTTTTGAACAAGTGGGGCAAAGGCAGAAAGATCTTCCTTGGAGGAATTTCCCGGAAACCATCCCTAAGTATCAATTCCGATTTACATAACTTCAAGCAAGTCCTTATAACTGGGCTCTCAATAGACCGAGTAGGGATTTGAACCTTATTCAGTTCTGACCTGATAAAGTCGAGTATGGACAAAGAAGTAAATCCATTTATACGGACTCGGATCCAAACCCAATAAAGTCTTATATAATGGGTACATCATGTTTATGCCTGAAACTAGATTAATATATATTATAAATATTTTATATAATTTATTTATTATATTATTTATTGACAATAATGTGTATTGAAACTCTTTTGCAATACTAATTATTGCTTGATATATCTTCTTGATGAGAGAACTTTTATTTCTAAAGTTACGAAAACAAATTGATCTAGAATTGCATATAAGTTTTATCCTAATATATATATTCTAAAGTTATATATATATTAATAAAAGAAGACAAGTGTTATTTAGTGGTACAACTTGATCTTAATTTTGAAAACTGATATTCTTTTATATATGATATTAAGAAGTGACCGTTGAGTTAGTGTATTGATTAAGGTTATTATTTTTGTAAAATAGTAAATATTTTAGTCTCTTATATTCTACTTAAACTTTTGTGTAGTAGTTAATCTTAAGAGCTTATAAATATAATAATTTTATTTTATTAAAGATATATCATATTATATTAAAATTTTATTTGTAATGATAAGTTTAATAAGCTATGGTGTAACTTTTTTTAATCCATATTATAATCAGGTATACCTAGACCTTGTAAACCTGTCGGGTAATCGGGTCGAATCTGATACCAATAGTATTTTAAAGCATTTGAGTCCGGGCAAGGTGTCCCAAACCTATTAAGACCCGTTTATAGCCCTACCTACAAAGCACTGCAATTTTAGACTTTATCTTTAAAGAAATACTAGGTAGGTATTATTCACACTATTGTTTCATTGTTTAGGATTTTTGTTTGGCCCTTGACTAAGAGGAAATGAACTTGAAAATATTGGCATGTGCTATAATTTGGATTATGCTTACACGTTTGCTATATACAATTAAAAAACTTATCATTTTTCTTTAAGGTTTCTCTCTCTAGCTCATCTCCTCTTTCTCTCTAACTCTAAACTCTAAAATTGACGAACAACGCATCAAATGGACCAATGCAATACAATGAGTAGTTAATCTACACCGAAATCCATTAATTTTGAAGTAAAAACTTGAAAAACTATCAACGTATGATTTTTTTATTTCTTTTGATTTATGGGGAAATTTTTTCCCAACTTGGCAGAACCTATAATGAAGTTCAGCAATGTACTATAAAGTTCTGCCATGTTGGGTGGAACACACCGTAGGGTTCCCCCCAATCAGGGCGGGACCCTGCAACTTCTACCTTCTTTGGTAGAAGTCACCAACCATGACGAAACAAACTCCAGCCACACCTCAATTCAATTTTTGACCATTTTAAGATTGACTTTCAAGAACATTATATGTACAAAGATTAAAAAAATAGATATAGTTTAAGGAATTAACTTTCTTTTTGCGCAAATTCGCTATAGTTTTTCCTAGATCTAAGTTTTAATGTTTGTAAAGTTTGAGAGAACTTGAAGAAAGCTAAAGAATAAATAGTGAAACATGAAATTTTTTATTGTATATAGTACCCATTATACTTATTGCAATGTAGACTTTGTAACGAATGTCCAATTATCATTGCTTAACTTTGTAATAGAGAAGAGGAAGAAAACGTTGAAAGAAGAGTTTAACGTAGTAGCCATTTCACATGGCATTTAGATTTTGCTCCCAATTGTTGATATCAAGGTGGGAGGCTTGTTTAGAAGAATAGGTAATTGGGGTATTCTATATGCAATTTTTTTTACTATATGTAGTGCGAAAAAATTTTATTATTCATTATTCATTTTTAAGAATTCTTAAATTTCTCTGAAGGTTTTAAAATACTAAAATTCAAATCTGCCAACAATCACTACATTTTTTTGCAAATAAAGTTTAATATATCAAACAATATCTAATTTTACACTTTTTTAAATATAAAAAAATTCAAAATCGGCCTCGAAACAGTTAATTTTGAAGATGAAACATCAATCTGCATCTCTTGCGTCAGCAAGTGACCTAATTTGCTCGCAATTTTCATCGAAAATTAGTAGAAATTATGGCCAATTTCTTCTAATTTCTGGCGAAATTTGTGTGCAAATTTCTCTAATTTTTGACAAAAATTGTCCACAATTTCTGCCACAAATTGGTAGAAATTGGGTGCAATATTCGCCAAAAATTGGGGAAAATTAGGAGCAATTTCTAGTAGAAATTGCGCCGCTGAAAATGATAAATCTCTCACTTCGTCACACCTGCCATTTATAAGTAAAAAATCACATGTGCTACCCCAAAATTGACAATCAATTATTTGAATAGCTACCATAGGTTCTGCTAATAGAATGCAAAAAATAATTACTCAAATCATATAAGTATTCTTCTTTTAATTACAAAATTATTGTGAGTGAAGATAGTTTTATCAACAATATTTTTCGTTCATAGAGATTAATTAGTGGAAGACAAAAGAATGAAATAATTCAAGAAAAATTAAAATTATGAAAAGATGACATAATTTTGAACATGAAATACCAATCTGCGTCTCTTGTGCCAGCAAGTAGCACGCATAATTTCCGCCAAAATTGGCAAAAATTATGCCCAATTTTTGTCAATTTGTGAAGAAAATTATGCACAATTTTTGGTAGAAATTGTGGACAATTTTTGCCAAAAATTATGAGAAATTACACACAATTTTTGCTAAAAATTAGCAAAAATTGGCCCTAATTTTTGTCAATTTCTGGTAACAATTGTGTGCAAATTGCGCCATTTGCTCGCACAAGTGACATATATTGATATTTCATCTTCAAAATTGATTGTTTTGAGACCGATTTTGAAGTTTTTTACATGTAAAAAGATGTAAAATTAGATATCGTTTGATAAATTAAACTTTATTTGCAAAAAACGTAGTCATTGTTGACAGATCTTAGTTTTAGTATTTCGAAAGCTTTAGAGAAACTTAAGAATTCTTAAAAGTGAATATTGAATAATGAAAATTTTTTGCACTACATGTAGTCTAAAAAAAATGCATATAGAAATGGCGTAGGTAATTTACCATCTATCCCTTATCTTGGACTTGTGGATGTCATTGCCTAAACATATGTTCAGTGTAATGAGATAACAGAGAAGTATTGCCTTGAAGCAAAGAGTAAGCTTGAACTTTACAGGGGTCGGGCAAACCGAAAGTTTTCCAAATTAGGAGACGCTAAAGATTGACCATAGGATCACATAAAAATTTTCCAAATTTAATGTTGAGAACTCATCAGTTAATTCAATAACTCAAATGACTATTTTAATACGATATCAACCATTAGTTAAAAAATTAGAAAATTCAAAAAAAAATTTAAAAATATTTTATTCTCAAAAGGATTACACAGACTCGTATTAAAAAAATAAGAAATTTAAAAATTTAAAAAGAATACATACATCTCATTTTGCTAGATTTAACCGTAGATGCCTCAAAGACATATTTTAAAAATTTAAAAAATAATAAAGTTAAAATACTTATTTGAATAAAAAATTAAAATATTCTAAAATTGTCTTATGCCTATAACATATATAATACTCATGTATTTTTCTCAATTTTAAAAGAAAAATATATGACATTCTTTCAATTTTGGCCTCTATCTCAAAAAGTTCTCAACAAAAAAAATATTCTCTGAAAATAAATAATTCATAAATATCTCAAATGTACACAAAGAAGTTCTTAATAAATTTAAAAAAAGAAATATTTTTTAAAAATAATTAATTTGTAAACATCTTTTGAACAATAAGAATGCATTAAACATTGATAAGCTCCTCAAGAAAATCAAATCTATAATACTATTTATCAAATTCAGAGGTCAAATATTAAAGTAAAAGAGAAAAAGGAAGAGAATAAGAGCAACATATATCAAAAAAAATTAAAAAATTATCTCTTCAATTTGAAAAAAAAAACCCTAATCAGCGAAAAATAAGAGGATCATTAATCTCTTTTTGAGAGTTTTTAATAAAAAAGTGTCAATAATTTTATATAATATGAATATTTTATACTGTCACATTTGACAAAATTTTTTTGTTTGTTTACTAAAATGGATAGTTTATATTATAATCAATCAATTTTGGATACAATGAGTAGTATGGAAAAGAAATTAAATTGGATATTACAATAGTTGTATCTCTTAAAGATTTGATCATGATAATATTTTAAGAACATTTTGTTGTTTAAGTATAATTATTTTATTTTAGGAACATTTTAATATTACGATAGTTATTTAAGTGTTTGATTTATTTTCATTCTAATTTTTATAAGTAGCTTTATAAATTAATATTTAAAGTTTTAATCATTTCACAATTCGTACAAGTATCCTCACCAGACGGATTTAATATTTTTTCTTTTTCTTCAAAGAGATCATAGTTGTTTAAGTATTTGCTTTATTTTCTTTTTACTTTTTATTAGTAATTTCATAAATTAGTATTTGAAGTTTTAATCATTTCACATTTTGTGTAGGTATCATCACCAGGAGTATTCAAGTTTTTTTTTCATTTTCTTTAAAGAGCTCATAGTTATTTAAGTATTTAATTTCTTTTCTTTCTTATTTTTATAAGTAATTTTATAAATTAGTATTTAAAATTTTTAATCATTTCATCCTTCGTGCAAGTAGATTGAGGTGTTTCTTACTCAATTCTATATTTATTTAGAATGACAAAAAAATAAGGTTAAGAGTTTATTGTTGTTTTCAAATATATATAATAATGGGTGTGTATAGTTCTTTTTAAAACTTCTTCCTACTATACAATTACTTCTAAGTGAATAATTTTTTTATTAAACATATAAATTTACTTCATAGTTGTAATTTTTTAAATATATTTCATTCATTATTATCATAAATAGAAAATTTAATACATGTGCATAGCACGGGCTTTTAGTGCTGGTGAGGTGGAGTGAATTTTTCCTTTTTTTTTGTGAATTTTGAGGTGGGAGAGGGCGGGGGGATAAACCCATTGGAAAATCATACCAACCTTCCGTATGGGATTTTGTATTGAGAAGGAATAAAGGATTCAAATATCACTTCAGAAGAAAAATAAAAGAAAATAGGACAATTTAGTCCATCTTGTTTTGACATTTGGATATTAAAGGGCTTCTCAATTTTTTAAAGGGTAAACAGTAAGGTTGAGGTGTAAACTTTACCCAAATTTTAAGCATATTTGGGATAGATTTTTTGTGAATCGTAAAAGTAAATTATTTATAAAAAGATAAGTAGGGCTCAAAGTAAAAAAAGTGAAATATTTGTGTTAGCCCTAAGGGCAAATCATGTAATTTTTTATTAATAACAAATATTGATGAGGACTAATATGCTTATATATTGTGTGATAAGATTGGTGAACCAAGAAGTATGAAGTCTCATTACCTTAAAACCAAAGTGCAAGAAAAACTTCAATAAGTCAAAGTGATTGAAGTTTGAAGAAAGTTGTTCAAAGATGATCTGAAGGCATTGAAGACTTGAAGTGTAGGGTATATATGCTAAATAGGTAAACCTCTATGTAAACTCTACACTTGTGTGTCTTGAAATCTATTGAATGCATAAGAGAGTATAAAATTAGTTTTCTTAATCTTAAATGGCTTTGAATGAACTTTTTGTTAATAAATGTGTTTTTCTATCTTAAAAGATTTTGAGTAAACTTTGCATGATCAAAGAGATTTGATTATGGTTCTTAAGTTTACATATGTCTAAATAACTTATCTATACATACAAAATGTTTTTAAACTTATTGAAGTTAAATCTCAAATCATTTTACAAAGTTTGAAAATCAAATTTTAAAATGGCTAATATGCTTCCAAAAAATTCGATGTCCGATTTTTGTAGCAAAAAATTCGATGGAAAATTTGGTCGTCCGAATTTTTATCTTCAGCATGGTTACTGTTTTTTCAGAGAAATTCGGACGAAAATTCTGACCCATGGAAAAAATTCGGTCATCCGAATTTTTCCAGTAACGGTGAACAGTACGTCTGAAAAATTCGACAAAAAATTTGATCGTCCGAATTTTCTGAAACTAGTCGTTTTACTGTTAAAGCCAATTTTTTAAATCTATAAAAGCCATTAACTCCAGATGTTTAGAAGAACTTTTGACATTCAAAATCCTTAAAGTTCTAACTTGTTTTACATCAAAATTATTTGAAAATCTCTCAAATTGCCTTGTGCTCAAAGGTTGAAATTCAAGATTCCAAAGGCAAGAAGTGAAGTGGTGCTAGTTATTCTATTCATCCACCAAGAAGTGTTGGTAACATTCAAACTCTTTCTTTATATTATTGTTGTGATTGATACAAAGTTGTTGAGAGACTTAAAAACCCTTGTGGAGGGTGAGCCATAGACTAGATTAATCAAGGTTGTTGTGTAAAACTCATTGGTGAGGGTGAACCTTGGATTAGATTGGTCTAGGTTGTCTAGTGACATAAAACTCTTAGTGATAAGAGTGAACCTTGTTTATTAGATTGAAAAGAGGTTGTTGTGATAAAACCTATTGAAGGGTGGGCCTATTGTGTAATTGCTTGGATTAAGCATATAGTGAATTGGTTGAAATTTTTGAGTGTAGACTCAAGGTAGTGGATGTAGATC
Organism: Rauvolfia tetraphylla; assembly: GCA_030512225.1. NCBI lineage: Eukaryota > Viridiplantae > Streptophyta > Magnoliopsida > Gentianales > Apocynaceae > Rauvolfia > Rauvolfia tetraphylla. The sequence goes on from JAJQKT010000002.1 coordinate 194,817, forward strand.
TTGGAAAGATCGAACCACTATAAATTGTGTTCATTTATTTATTACTTGTTTACATACTTGTGTTATTATTGTTTTTCTTAATTGTTGATTGATTGGTTGTGGTTTTATTATTTGATCATCTTGTCTCAACCATTAAATCACATATAAACTTAGAGCTTGTGAATTTAAAGAAGAGCTTTTATTACGGCAAAGGATTTGCCAAAAAAAAGGGAAAAGATTTTTTAAAATTAGCCTAAGACCTAATTCACCCCCCCTCTCTTAGGTCTTACAATTGGTATCAGAGTTAGGTCTTCTTTTTAAGGTCTAACAACCTAGAAATAAATATTATATGGCTAGTTTATCAAATTTGCCTTATGCGGAAGGTTCTTCCACTAATAGACCTCCATTGTTTGATGGTTTTAATTATACTTTTTGGAAGTCTAGGATTGAGATTTACATTTGTTCTATTAACTATTATTGAGAAATGTCCCTATATGCCATTGAGATTGAAAGCCGATGGAGTTACATGAGAACCAAAGCCCATGAAGGAGTATGATGAGAGCGATTCAAGGAAGATGACATTAAACTACCAAGCAATGAACATCTTTGTTGTGCGTTGGTTGTCAATGAATACAATAGAGTGATGGAATGTGATTCCGCTCATGAAATGTGAAAGCTACTTCAAGTCACTCATGAAGAAGAAAGAGTAAATGTGTGCTTCATGGCAATGGAAGATGAGGTACAACCTATTCCATCTACCTCTACTTCTTATGATGATGATATTGATGATTCTAGTGAATTACTTGTTGAGATGTACAGAGAATTAAAAAAGGTTTCGAAAAAGAATAAGGAAATTAAACTCAAAATTAATGAGTTATTGAATGAAAATTCAAAATTATATTGTGAAAACAAAAGACTTCTTGAATCTATTGATTGTTTGAATATTGAAAAAGAAGTTTTAAATGTCTCTTTACAAAACATGTCCCTTGAAAATAAGATTCTTTGTGAAAAGATTTTGTCTCTTGAAAGAATGCTTGTTGATTATGAGACTTTGAAAAAGAAGGTTGATGACCTTACATCATGTATAGAAAAATTTTAAAAAGGAAGGGACAATCTTGATAAAATTCTTGTAGCTCAAAGATCTCCTCTTGTCAAAAATGGTCTTGGTTACAATTATGTAAACAATGTGCCTAAATATAACAAATTCTTTGTTAAAGCTACTTCTACTTCCATGCATCATACTTGTTGTACTTATTATGGGAAACATGGACATAAAGTCACCAAATGCAATGTCAAAAGAAAAGTAGAGAATGGTGTAAAAACTATTTGAAGAGTTAAGGGAACTATTACTAACCCCCACGGACCCAAGAAAGTATGGGTACCAAAGGATACTTCCTCTCCTTTATTGCATGTACACTTTAATTCAAACTCAAGTACCACTAAGAGGTATATTGATGATGTTGGCTTAAAGAATAAAGGAAAACACCTAATTCATAAGCAAGGTCAAAGCAACCAATGAAAGATTTGTTTTTCAGACAAGAAGAAAGGAAGAATTCTTGGAGTAACCAATGTTTGTAAAGGTTCCTCTCTTCTTTTTAAACTAATGTTGTTTAGTGCTGATTTGAACTATAACTTGCTTAGCATTAGTCAATTATGTGACAATGATTAAAAAGTTGAATTTAAATGTAATTCTTGCACTATACTTGATGGTGTCAATGGTAGAACTATTTTTGTTGCAAATTTATTAGTAATGGTTATGTGCCTTGCATTGATAAACTTGTTGCTTATAAAGTTAGATGATTTTCCACTCATGATAATGATGGTTATTTACGACATAGTAAACTTGATCATGTTAGCATGGACTTGTTGAATATTGTTTTTACTTAAATTCATTTTAAGAAAAATCATCCTTGTAATTCTCGCCAATATGAAAAACAAACAAATTTTTTTTTTCAAACCTAAGAAAACGATTTTCACCTCATAACTTCTTGAAATTCATTATATATCATGAAACATCTTTATGAAACTTTACAAAATGTTCGGACTTGAAGTTTGATGCATATTTTGTATGACAAAATATTTTGCATGTTCGCCCGAACTTGTAAGACAAAATGATATTTTGTGATTTTGATCAATTACTTACAAAATGCTTCAATGTGCACTTTATCTTGATAAGCTTGAATGTCTTGTTGCTTATGATAATAATTTTCTCCACAAATTTAAAAAAAAATTAAAAATAATTTATATATAAACATTTTTTTGAACAATAAATTATTTTTTCAAGAAAGAAAAAGAAAATCAAATCTATAATACTATTTATCAAATACATAGGTCAATATTAAAGTAAAAAAGAAAAATAAAAAAATAAGAACAACATATATTAAAAGAATTAAAAAGGTCACCTCTTCAATTTAAAAAAGAAGGACATAGTCAGAGAAAAAAAAGATCTAATAATAGAAAATATTTTGAGCAAAAGTTTGTGGCAAAAATAGCAGTAAATGAGGTTATGTGGAGATAATGAAAAGTTTTTAAGAATTTGATTTAAATTAAAAGATTTGTTAGGATAAACTTAAATGTCTATATTATTTTATTATATAAAAATTTCTTAACCAATGACAACTCTTCTAACTAATAAAAAAATTAAAAATTTTAGAGATTAGTAGTGGAGATTTGAGAGTTTTGAAGGAAGAGAGAGAATAAAAGTATTTTAATAATATATATGTATAGATACTCGGATGATTGTCGGGTAAAAATGCTATTTGATCTGGTTTTAGATTTTGATACTGCTTGGGCTCCACACCAACGATCAGATTTCTCAATTCTGGTCCTTCAATCAAGCTTAATCTAGGAGGAATAAAACCTCTTGATTGCTTGTTCAATCTGATGGACGAGAATTGAGACAATCTAATCGTTGGTGTGGTGCTTCGGTCTTTGAGTAGTTCTCCTCTTTTTTTTTTTTTTTTTCATTCAAATCATTCCCAAGTAATGTTTCAAATTTGCCCTCAGATATGGTCACGTGCTAGTCACGTTCTGACTTTCCGTTAAGGCTTGACGGTGAGATCAGATGGAAGGACAAGCTTGCTACTTTTTCATTGTTTGAGGTCAAGAATCCTACTTTTTTAAGTTCAAAGTATAAAAATTAAAATTTGAGTAAAGTTTATATGTATATTTATTTATTTTTTAAAATTATTGAATTTGTTTTATTTTTATGTTTAGATATTAAATAATTTATCAATTTTTTTAACTTATTAAATTTCTCTTATTTTTACGTAGAAATTGGGCGATTCCTTATTTCTTCTTTCTACTAACTTTAAATCAATAGATATTGTTAAAGAGGAGGTGTTTTGAATCAATTAATGAAGTTTAATTTTCAAAAACATCATCAGAGAGTAGAGTTTTTTGAAACATAATTTTTTTTATTTAGACAAAAAAAGAGTATGATTCCTAAGAACTCAACGCCCTTTCCCTTGAATCAGACAAACAAAGAAGGACATCCCGTTGAGTTTTTATGCTTTTATGTCTATAACTCAATTTATTTGATTATTAGAGGAATGAATCCAATTCGAAATATGAACTATAAAAGAAAATACCTATTAAACCGATTACAAGAATACTAGTTACAATACCTATTACGACATTTCAGAACATCTCATTTTATTTTTAAATTTCTTAAATCTTTATAAGTTTTAAGGATTACTTATTGAATGATTTTGATGAAACAGATTATAGAGACTTATAAAGTTAAAAAAATAAAAAATTTACTTATAAAGTTAAAAAAATAAAAAATTTTGAAGTGTTCAAATATAACAATATTAAAAACGTAATAAATTAGAAAAAATTAAAAAATCTTTTAGTGTCTAAATGTTAAAATGAGTGAGATTTGATAAGTTAAAAAAATTTAAGTCTTTTAGTGTTCGAAAACCAGAAGGATTAAATTATCTAATTTTCTAAAAGAAAAAAAAGGAAATGGAATCGAAGTTCCAATTACCCTGGGAGGGTCGGAGCGCGTAATGCAGAGTGATAAAGAATCGTGTGGCATCTCCAGGAAAGCGGCCGGGTACACAGCGTGGTAGTAGACGATAAGGGAAGAAAAACACGCGCCGCAAAACCTTTAATCGGATGTCGTTGGTTTTGGATGTGTTGAATGAGCGAGTGAAGGAGACGGAGATCTTCCAAGCTCCAAACCCTAATTAGGAAGATAAAGAAAACTCGGGAACCAGCAGTCCACGCCCAGCCCCTCGCGTGGATTTGCAGTCTGCAGATTCATTCCCAATCAGCACCACCACACAGCCAGAGCGCGAGTCTTAACAACGGCCACTAGGGTAACACAGCTATTCGCTTCTTCTTCTATTACACTCCGCCTACCCCTCCTCTTAGCTACAAGCTAGCTGTTCTACACAATCTTCACGCACTTCTTCTCCCCTCCTTCCTCCCAATACAACTAATTCTCACATATATGTCTAATTTCTGGTTTTTGTTTAAGAACTTCCCAAATCATATTGATAAGGACTGTTGCCAGAATACAATTATGCTTCTCAATTTTATCTTTAGTTTCTACAAATTCTTATTTTTGTCCGATCCGCGAAGAGAAGAATTCACCGCTCCCAAGTGCGGGAAAACGAGGCACAACGAGCCTTTCCGTATTTATCTGCAATTTTTTTTTGAGGGAGAATTATATTAGGGTTTCTGTTCAACTAAGATAGCTTCCATTATGTTATGTGAAGAGAGTTTAAATAATTCTATAATTTCGACTTGCCAATGAATTGATACTGGATGCTGGTATTCTTTAATCCAGTCAGGGCTTCCAAAGCCCTTATCTAGGGTGAGGGGTATTCATTAATCCATTCGAGGGATCCAAAACCTTAATCTCCCCCAAGAATTATCTGTTCCGAGTGAGCGTAGAGCTTCTAACTTTATAAGTTTCAGTTGACTTCCCCTGCTCTTGGATTCATATGAATGATCTTTTGTAGAACCATCGTAAGCAGGACTGGTGACAAACTTCTTTCTATTAGGCAAAGCTGGGATTTTCTGTTGGTAAATTTCAAAGATGAAATGTTCCATTTTGTTTATGAAATAAATGAAGTTTTATAACTTACTCTTGCATCCAAAAAGCGCAAGTGTATCTCAAAATCGTGTAGAGAAGACACCCATTACAGGAAAGTGAACTACAACTACTAAGTCATTAGGAGAGGAACTACCCACCCTTACGTGAAACCATCAAAATTTATTGGGGTAGATAAGGGTTTAGGGTCCCTTGAGCTGTAGTACCTCATTAATTCTGGATCTTTACCCCTTCTTAATCCAGTAACCCTGTGATATGTGCCCTGCTTCTTCCAGAATTGATTTTTGAGACATGCAAACTCCATTTTGGATTAACAAGGCATAGATCTCTGGAAATGATGCAATGCATCTATAATTTGTCTAAACGGATGGACTTACTTTCTGGCCGTACTGCTTTGCTAATTGAAGAGCAAAAAGAAATGCTTACAACCGTTGTATAGTTGTCTCTGCATGTGGACCTCAATCATCAGCTTTTAGTAGAACTAAGAAGATTGGCATTTGTTTGCGTACACTTAATCTGACAGTATTTTAGGTAGTAGTTTTGCCTGTCACCTTCTAGAACTTGAAGCTATTTTGAAGTTAACTGGTTATGCTGGTTGGTTTGGTCCATATTCAATCTACTTTTACTTCTGATTGGAGTTAGAAGTAGAAATTGACCTACTTTTACTTCTAGTTGGAGTTAGAAGGAGAAACTGCAGAGTGGTCATGGGATTCTTTTGTTGATAATTGATTTCTGGTGGTCACTTGTTATTCTCTTTGAAAGGCCCTTTTGCTCATTCCTCCATTTTTTTTTCACTCTGTTCAGATATCTGCAAGGAAAGTTGACTTAAAAGAAGGATATGCCATGGATATAGACCTGAGATTACCTTCTGGGGAACATGATAAAGAGGATGAAGAATCCAATGGCATCGCTCATATGCTGGATGGTGATGAAGAAAAACCACAGAATGTAGATGGATTGCACAGAAATCTGGTGGATGTTGGGGATAAAATAAATGCTGAAAATGAAGGGGACATTAGTCCCATGACAGATATGCTAGATTCTAAAGAGGATATATTACTTGAGCCCCTTGCTGGTATGGAATTTGAATCACTTGGCGAAGCATACTCCTTCTACCAAGAATATGCCAGGTCTACAGGATTCAGTACTGCAATTCAGAACAGCAGACGTTCTAAGACGTCACGAGAATTTATTGATGCTAAATTTGCATGTTCTAGATATGGCACTAAACGTGAATATGAGAAATCTGTGAATCGTCCACGCAGTAGGCAAGGGAACCGGCAGGATCCAGAGAATGCTACTGGTCGAAGAGCATGTGCTAAGACGGATTGCAAAGCAAGCATGCATGTTAAAAGAAGACCAGATGGGAAGTGGATTATACACAGATTTGAGAAAGAGCATAACCATGAACTTTTACCTGCCCAGGCTGTGAGTGAACAAACAAGAAGGATGTATGCTGCAATGGCTAAGCAATTTGCTGAGTACAAAAATTTGGTTGGCCTTAGAAGTGACTCCAGAAGCCCGTTTGAGAAAGGCCGTAATCCAACTATTGAATCTGGGGAGGCGAACATGTTGCTAGACTTCTTCACCCAGATGCAGAGTATTAATTCCAACTTCTTTTATGCAGTGGATGTAGGTGAGGATCAACGTCTGAAGAATTTTTTCTGGGTTGATGCCAAAAGTAGGTATGATTACGTTAATTTCAGTGATGTAGTATCTTTCGATACAACCTACGTCAGAAACAAGTATAAAATGCCTCTGGTTCTTTTTATTGGTGTAAATCAGCATTATCAATTCGTGTTACTTGGATGTGCTTTGATATCTGATGAAAGTGCAGCTACATATTCCTGGGTCATGCGGATGTGGTTGAGAGCAATGGGTAGTCAAGCTCCCAAAATAATTATCACCGATCATGACAAGGTTTTGAAGTCTGTTGTTTCGGAGATTTTTTCTTCTTCCCTCCATTACTTTTTCTTGTGGCACATACTGGGAAAAGTTACTGAAACTCTAAATCATGTTATTAAACAGAATGAGAACTTCATGATGAAGTTTGAAAAATGTATTTATAGGCCCTGGACAGATGAGGAGTTCGAGAAGAGGTGGTTGAAATTGGTTGATAAATTCGAACTGAAAGAAAATGAATTGATTCAAACCTTGTATGAGGATCGGGCTAGGTGGGTGCCCACATTTGTAAGGGATGCATTTCTAGCCGGAATGTCTGCTGTGCAGCGATCAGATTGTGTGAATAGTTTATTTGACAAGTATTTACATAAGAAGACTACCATTCAAGAGTTTGTGAAGCAGTATGATGCCATTTTACAGGACAGATACGAAGAAGAAGCAAAAGCAGATTCTGATACATGGAACAAGCAACCTGCTTTGAAGTCTCCATCCCCATTTGAGAAGCATGTTGCCAATATCTACACACATGCTGTGTTTAAGAAATTTCAGATAGAGGTCTTGGGGGCAGTTGCTTGTATTCCCAAGAGAGAGAGGGACGAGGAAGTGACTACAACTTTCAGGGTTCAAGACTTTGAAAAGAATCAGGAGTTTGTTGTTACCTTGAATGAACTGAAGTCTGAAGTATCTTGCATATGCCGTTTGTTTGAATTCAAAGGTTTTCTTTGTAGACATGCTATGATTGTACTCCAAATCTGTGGCATTTCTAGCATCCCATCACACTACATATTGAAACGGTGGACAAAAGATGCTAAGAGCAGGTACTTTATGGGAGAGGGCTCTGAGCAGGTGCAGTCAAGGGTGCAAAGATACAATGATCTTTGCGAACGAGCTTTGAGATTGGCTGAAGAAGGGTCACTGTCCATAGAGAGTTACAGTTTTGCACTTCGTGCACTTGATGATGCTTTTGGAAATTGCATGAATGCTAATAACTCCACTAAAAATCTTGCTGAAGCTGGAACTTCAGCCACACCTGGGCTTCTCTGCATGGAAGAAGATGAACAAAGTAGAAGCATGAATAGGACAAATAAGTCAAACAAGAAGAATAATCTGACAAAGAAAAGGAAGGTAGGTTCTAAATAGTAACTAATGCACTTGTGACTTTTTGTAACATTGGATGATTTAAAATCTGATAAATTATCCATTTTGCAGGTAAACTCAGAGCCAGATGTGATGACTGTTGGGGCGCCAGATAGCTTGCAACAAATGGTTTGTTCTACTGGAATCCATTTGGTTTAGTTGATACCATATCTTTTGCTGTATTGGTATATTAGTGTGAATGATATTTCCTTGTACCATCTGTATATGCTGCATTTAAGAGAATATTTAGTGCCTTATTCTGTTGACTCCTGATATTTCAATTCTTCAGGAGAAATTGAGCACAAGGCCAGTTAACCTTGATGGCTATTTTGGCCCTCAACAGGGTGTTCAAGGAATGGTATGACATGCTAAAAACATGTAATAATGCAGTATATTCTAAATGTATTCTAAATTGGTGGTTCTTTTGGCAGGTACAATTGAATTTGATGGCACCTACACGGGATAATTACTACGCAAACCAACAAGCCATTCAGGGACTGGTACGTGATCCATCATTGTCAAAATCAGATTTGAGGAAATTCATTATATTTACTCTTATCCGTAGCAGTCTAAATATTTTATCTGCAGGGTCAACTAAATTCTATAGCACCTTCCCATGACAGCTATTATAGCACTCAGCCAACCATACATGGACTGGTACATGGTTTATTTATTTCTTCCTGTTACTATTATGGAGAAAAATTTTGAATTGTATCATTGTTTGAATTTGCACTTGCAGGGGCAGATGGACTTCTTCCGCACTCCAAGTTTCACATATGGCATTAGGGTTAGTGTCTCACAAGATTGACTCTAAGATCGATGCATTATTTGAATCATATATATTGTACTGAGGTGCATTTTTCTTTCTGTCAGGAGGAGCCCAATTTACGATCTACACAAATGCATGATGATGCATCTAGGCATACGTGAAGAAACTTTTCCTGCCATGAATTCTATGTACCAGAAATTTGTACCATATCTATGGTCTACAAAGTTTTGAAGAGCAAGAATTGACTTCCATCTGCGGAAGGCAAAAAATATTTCTTTATATTAAGATGTGTAAAGTATGATGTGTATTGAGAGCATCGAGGCGTGGACACTTTGATGATTGCTGACTGAATAGAAGAAGCAATGATGTTGTAAAATGGGGAAGATGGGATCGGATTGACAATTCGATAGTAAAGCTGTGGTCGGGCTGGAATTTTATGATATTGTTGTTGTAGCTATTTTCCGGCGACTGCTCATGGTAACTGGGAGGAACTAAAGGAGCTCAGAGTGATGGTCGATGAAGAAGCAATATGTAATTATTTTCATGTTATTCTGATCTAGTAATTTTAACGCTCGACAAGGCAGTTTCTGTATGTTGAAGGCTTGGAGCTGTATTTGGATTCCTTTTCAAAATTATTGTTTTTCTTTAAGTCTAATTTTTCTTATCACAAAATTTCAGATTAAATTTTAATCCAACACTTTTAGTGATTCTCCTACATAATTCTTTATTACATTAAAGAGGTATCTATATATATATATATTATCAAAATACTTTTACTTTCTCTCATCCTCTAAAACTTACAAATCTTCAATTTTAATTTCTAAAATTTTAAATTTTTTTATTAGTTAGAAGAGTTTTTAATAGCTAAGAGATAAAATAATATAACAATTTTAGTTAATTTTAAACAAATTTTTTAATTTAAATTAAGTTCGTGATAACTTTTCACTATTTTCATATAATTTTATTTACTGTTACTTTCTCTACAAATTTTTTTTTCTTCACAAACTTTTGCTCATAAGATTTTTTATCTTAAGATTCTCTTATTTTTTTTCAAATTAGAGTCTTATTTTTCCAAATTGAAGAGATAATCTTTTCAATTTTTTTTTGATACATGTTGCTCTTATTTTCTTCATTTTTCTCTTTCACTTTAATATCTAACCTCTGAATTTAATAAATAATATTATAAATTTAATTTTCTTGAGGAGCTTATCAGTGCCTAATACATCTCTTATTGTTCAAAAGATATTTATAAATTAATTATTTTTAAAAAATATTTCTTTTTCTTTAATTTATTGAGAACTTATTTGTGTACATGTGAGATATTTATAAATTAATTTATTTTTAGAGTTTTTTTTTTGTTGAGCATTTTTTAGGATAGAGGTCAAAATAGAAAGATTATCTCAAACTTTTTCTTTTAAAATGAAAGAAAATATATGAGTATTATAAACGTTATAGACATCATCACATTTAGAATATTTCAATTTTTTATTTAAATAAAAATTTTTGTTTTATTTTTTAAAAAGTTTTAAAATATATTTTAGATGTTTCTTCAGTTAATCCACGAAAATGAGATGTATGCACTTTTCTTTTAATTTTTTATTTAAATTTTTCTTCTTTAATATGAGTCCGTTTAATCTCTTTTGAAAATAAAATATATTTTTTAAATTTTTTTAAATTTTTTATTACCAATAAGTTTGCAAGTTGTACATGACTTTCATATATAATTATTTATTTGTCCCATTTTTTGTCAGCTTATTTTATTTTTTTAGTTTTATTTTTAACATCATTGATTTTTCTCTTTTTACATCTTTCATATCTTTTCTTTTTTTATTTGATTGAAATAGAAAATTATGAATTTTTTATTTTCTTTGATAGGTTTTGAAGATTCAAGTTTTTTTTTTCGTTTGTTTAAGGAGATGACTTCAGGAATATCTATTTAGTTCTCAGTATTTATTAAACCAATTAGATCAATATCTATTACCATCTAATTTGATACTTCATTTGCTAAGTTTTAAGGATAAAAGTGTCAAATTTCCTATTAAAATTTTTTTGTACCAAAATATGTATAACTTTGCAGTACATTAGTCATGAAATGTAATAATAGATGATTTTTATTTTTTTATTTTTTCTTTTTATCAAGTAAATATTAAAAAAATAATTTTGTAAAGTACATTAACATTATGACTTCTTTATGATGGATCAAGAATAAGTTCTTTTGAAAAACAATTTAGCAATGACCAGAGAAATTTTTATTTTAATATTTTTTGAGGTTTTTAATATAAAATACTAATATTTTTTATTTTTTATATTATTTATTTTTTAAGAATGGAGAGAGACAAGTAAAGAGAGATAAATTTTAATTTTCACAATAATTTTATTGTAAATATATTCTATTTTTTTGAAGAGTCAAAATAAATAATTAAATGATAAGACATTCTCTTTTTCTCTTACATATAATGGAAGTAGAAGGTGAATACAACAGAATAATTGAAATACCATGTCATAAAGTTAATTACTTTAAAAATATAGAAAAAAGTACAATTTATGATGTATTTTTTTATCTTAATTTACTTATGACATTAGTACATATTTTTTTAATTAAATACATAAATTTACTTTATATTTTTTGTAATAAGTCTAATAACTATTTATATAATAATTTGTGTTAATTTTTCTTTATGGTATATTTTTTAATGAAAATTTGACTCTGTCAATAAAAGAAATGGACATACTCATAGTTGTGCTACTAAATATATTTTTTCAACGAAATTTAGAATAATTTTTTTCTTTTAAAAATTTATTTTTATTATATACTTATTTTTTAGAAAATAATATATACACCGTGCAAAGCACGGATAATATGCTAGTGTAACATATTCTCGATGTTTAAAATGTCGGGAATCCACAGGCCATATACTTATAGAATTCTCAGATGGCTTGACTGCCTAGGTACCATTTTATTATTTAATATTTTATTCGTATTGAATATTTTAATTTAATTTAATTTAAAATTTAAAGAGAAATTTTGATTTATTTAATTTAATAATTTTATTCTTATTAATTTTATGATATTTTTATTAATTAAAAAATTAATGGTATGACTGATATATTAGTGGGGTTTAAATCTCTTGTATTAGAAAAATTAAAGAAGTTAGTGGTGAGTTCATGCACTAGTGAAAGTTACTTTTCTGAAATTAAGGGAGTCAAGAGGTAAATAGTAAAAATATAAATAAAATATATAATTATTTATAAAAATAGATATCCAATTGTGAATATTTTTTTAAAAATATAAATATTTAATTATGAATGGAAAAAGTACAAAAAAGTAGGTAATGTATAACAATATATGGACTCTTAATCAAAATATTTCTAATCGTGTAATTGAAGTCGATGCAATGGCACAAAGGCTAAGTGATAACATATTGTTGCTTGATTGACGGATAGTCGTTCTCCTCACGGTAGATTGATTTATTTCGGCATTTAACTTTCGATTGCTTCCTTATGATGGAACTCAATTCCACCAATTTATGGCCCTTTTATAGGACGGCTCCTACACTTTCTTCCAGTCCTCCCAACCGCAAAATTCACACACGACTGGCCAAATTGAGATACACAACTTCTGCTAACAATCAGTGGGTAGGACGGTTCTTTCTTTCCCAGTGATGTATATTACGCCTCCAAACTGTTTCTCCATCCTCCTTTAATTATCATACATAGGTTTTTCCATTAGCTTTGCTTTACGGTTTGATTTACCATTTTGTATTCCGGATAATGTTCTAACAATAGGACCATTGCACCTCACTGGAACCTGATTTTCCTGCCAATTCGTAGGTGACAGAGACACCGATACTTATTTTCCTTTTTGTACAATTGCTCTATTTTTGTAGTTGGTATGCAGGAGTATTAGTAATTTCCTCTATACTTTTGTTGTTTGCATAGCTCAAGTGCGGATTGGCACATACTCCGATCAAAGATCGAAAAAGTTCTATAGATGACAATGTCATCGAAGAGATACAAAATAGCACAGATCAGTGGTAGTCAAATTGCTTTCACTTGCCTGATTACAATGGGAAGATTTTTGGTTTGGGAATTCATACGGCCTAATTGTTTGCGTATGGTGACTCTGTAGTTATGACATTCTCTTTTTGGATATATCATAAGACCTTTTTAAACCGACCAGGTAATTAGGCTTAGTGTTTTTAAAAAGAAAACCAACATAATTGATATTGTTTTGATAAAACAAGCTTGAGGTACATATATGAAAAATGACTACAACTTGCTTCAATCAGGAAAAAAAGTTATTAACCTCTAAAAAGAGATGACGGTATTTAAAAATGAATACTAAATTACAGATTGATTACAATTGAGCAGAAGGGTTTAGGACAATTGAGCTTTTAGGGGTTTAGGGTTTAGGGTTTAGGGTTTAGGGTTTTAGGGTTTAGGGTTTAGGGTTTAGGGTTTAGGGTTTAGGGTTTAGGGTTTAGGGTTTAGGGTTTTAGGGCCTTTAGGCTCTTTAGGCCTTTTAGGCCTCAGGGCCCTAGGCCTTTAGGCCCAGGCCCTAGGCCCAGGCCTTAGGGCCCAGGCCTCAGGGCTCAGGCCTTGAGGCCCTAGGGCCTAGGCCCAGGCCCAGGCCCAGGCCCAGGGCCTAGGGCCCAGGGCCTCAGGCCCAGGGCCCAGGCCCAGGCCCAGGCCCAGGGCCCAGGCCTCAGGCCTCAGGCCCAGGCCTAGGGCCCAGGGCCCAGGCCCAGGCCCAGGCCTCAGGGCCCAGGCCCAGGCCCAGGCCTAGGCCTCAGGGCCCAGGGCCCTAGGCCCAGGCCTCAGGGCCTCAGGGCCTCAGGCCCTAGGGCCTCAGGCCCAGGGCCCAGGGCCCAGGCCCAGGCCTAGGCCCAGGCCCAGGCCCAGGCCTCCAGGCCCAGGGCCCTAGGCCCAGGGCCCAGGGCCCAGGGCCCAGGCCCAGGCCCAGGCCCAGGGCCTCAGGCCCAGGCCCAGGCCCAGGCCTCAGGGCCCAGGCCCAGGCCCAGGCCCAGGGCCCAGGCCCAGGCCTCAGGCCCAGGGCCTCAGGCCCAGGGCCCAGGCCTCAGGCCCAGGCCCTAGGCCCAGGCCCAGGGCCCAGGCCCAGGCCCAGGCCCAGGCCCAGGCCTCAGGCCCAGGCCCAGGCCTCAGGCCCAGGCCCAGGCCCAGGGCCCTAGGCCCTAGGGCCCTAGGCCCAGGCCCAGGCCTCAGGCCCAGGCCTAGGCCCAGGCCTCAGGGCCCAGGCCCAGGCCTCAGGCCCAGGCCCAGGCCCAGGCCCAGGCCCAGGGCCCAGGCCTCAGGGCCCAGGCCTCAGGCCCAGGGCCCTAGGCCCAGGCCCAGGCCCAGGCCTCAGGGCCCAGGCCTCCCAGGCCCTAGGGCCCAGGCCTCCAGGCCCAGGCCCAGGCCTCAGGGCCCAGGCCCAGGCCCAGGCCCAGGCCTCAGGCCCAGGCCCAGGGCCCAGGGCCCAGGCCCAGGCCCAGGCCCAGGCCCTAGGGCCCAGGCCCAGGCCCTAGGCCCAGGCCCAGGCCCAGGCCCAGGCCCTAGGGCCCAGGCCCAGGGCCCAGGCCCAGGCCTCAGGCCTCAGGCCCAGGCCCAGGCCCAGGCCCAGGCCCAGGCCCAGGGCCTCAGGGCCCAGGCCCAGGGCCCAGGCCCAGGGCCCAGGCCCAGGCCCAGGGCCCAGGCCCAGGCCCAGGGCCCTAGGGCCCAGGCCCAGGGCCCAGGCCCAGGCCCAGGGCCCAGGCCCAGGCCCAGGCCCAGGCCCAGGCCCAGGGCCCAGGCCCAGGCCCAGGGCCCAGGCCCTAGGGCCCAGGCCCAGGGCCCAGGCCCAGGCCCAGGCCCAGGGCCCAGGCCCAGGCCCAGGGCCCAGGCCCAGGCCCAGGGCCCAGGCCCAGGCCCAGGCCCAGGCCCAGGGCCCAGGCCCAGGGCCCAGGCCCAGGCCCAGGGCCCAGGGCCCAGGCCCAGGCCCAGGCCCAGGCCTCAGGGCCCAGGGCCCAGGCCCAGGCCCAGGCCCAGGGCCCAGGCCCAGGGCCCAGGCCCAGGGCCCAGGCCCAGGCCCAGGGCCCAGGCCCAGGGCCCAGGGCCCAGGGCCCAGGGCCCAGGCCCAGGCCTCCAGGGCCCAGGCCCAGGGCCCAGGCCCAGGGCCCTAGGCCCAGGCCCAGGGCCCAGGCCCAGGCCTCAGGCCCAGGGCCCAGGGCCTCCAGGCCCTAGGGCCCAGGCCTCAGGGCCCAGGGCCTCAGGGCCCTAGGCCCAGGGCCCAGGCCTCAGGCCCAGGGCCCAGGCCTCAGGGCCCAGGCCTTGAGGCCCAGGCCCAGGGCCCAGGCCCAGGGCCCAGGGCCCAGGGCCCAGGGCCCAGGGCCCCAGGCCCAGGCCTCAGGCCCAGGCCCAGGCCCAGGCCCAGGGCCCAGGCCCAGGGCCCAGGCCCAGGCCCAGGCCTAGGGCCCAGGCCCAGGCCCAGGGCCCAGGCCTCAGGCCCTAGGCCCAGGCCCAGGCCTCAGGGCCTCAGGCCCAGGCCCAGGGCCCTAGGCCCAGGCCCAGGCCCAGGCTCAGGGCCCAGGCCCAGGCCCAGGCCCTAGGGCCCAGGCCCAGGGCCCAGGCCCAGGGCCTCAGGGCCTCAGGCCCAGGCCCAGGGCCTCAGGCCCAGGCCCAGGCCTCAGGCCCAGGCCCAGGCCCAGGCCCAGGCCCAGGCCCAGGCCTCCAGGCCCAGGCCCAGGGCCCAGGGCCCAGGGCCCAGGGCCCAGGCCCTAGGCCCAGGCCCTAGGCCCAGGGCCCAGGCCCAGGCCCAGGGCCCAGGCCCTAGGCCCAGGGCCCAGGCCCAGGCCCAGGCCCAGGGCCCAGGCCCAGGCCCAGGCCCAGGCCCAGGCCCAGGGCCTCAGGGCCCAGGCCCAGGCCCAGGCCCAGGCCCAGGGCCCAGGCCCAGGCCCAGGCCCAGGGCCCAGGCCCAGGCCCTAGGCCCAGGCCCAGGCCCAGGGCCCAGGCCCTAGGCCCAGGCCCAGGGCCCAGGCCCAGGGCCCAGGCCCAGGCCCAGGGCCCAGGCCCAGGCCCAGGCCCAGGCCCAGGCCCTAGGCCCAGGGCCCAGGGCCCAGGCCCAGGCCCAGGCCCAGGGCCCAGGCCCAGGGCCCAGGGCCCAGGCCCAGGCCCAGGCCCAGGCCCAGGCCCAGGCCCAGGGCCCAGGCCCAGGCCCAGGGCCCAGGGCCCAGGCCCAGGCCCAGGCCCAGGCCCAGGCCCAGGCCCTAGGGCCCAGGCCTCAGGCCCAGGCCCAGGCCCAGGCCCAGGCCCAGGGCCCAGGCCCAGGGCCCAGGGCCCAGGCCCAGGGCCCAGGCCCAGGCCCAGGCCCAGGCCTCAGGCCCAGGCCCAGGCCCTAGGCCCAGGCCCAGGCCTCAGGGCCCAGGCCCAGGCCCAGGGCCCAGGCCCAGGCCCAGGCCCAGGGCCCAGGCCCAGGGCCCAGGCCCAGGCCCAGGCCCAGGCCTCAGGCCCAGGCCCAGGCCCAGGCCCAGGCCCAGGCCCAGGCCCAGGCCTCAGGGCCCAGGCCTCAGGCCCAGGCCCAGGCCCAGGCCCAGGGCCCAGGCCCAGGCCCAGGCCCAGGCCCAGGCCCAGGCCCAGGCCCAGGCCCAGGGCCCAGGCCCAGGCCCAGGCCCAGGGCCCAGGCCCAGGCCCAGGCCCAGGCCCAGGGCCCAGGCCTCAGGCCCAGGGCCCAGGCCCAGGGCCCAGGCCCAGGCCCAGGGCCCAGGCCCAGGCCCAGGCCCAGGCCCAGGCCCAGGCCCAGGCCCAGGGCCCAGGCCCAGGGCCCAGGCCCAGGCCCAGGCCTCAGGGCCCAGGGCCCAGGGCCCAGGCCCAGGGCCCAGGCCTCAGGGCCCAGGCCCAGGCCCAGGGCCCAGGCCCAGGCCCAGGCCCAGGGCCCAGGCCCAGGCCCAGGCCCAGGCCCAGGCCCAGGCCCAGGCCCAGGCCCAGGCCCAGGCCCAGGCCCAGGCCCAGGGCCTCCAGGCCCAGGCCCAGGCCCAGGCCCAGGCCCAGGCCCAGGCCCAGGGCCCAGGCCCAGGCCCAGGCCCAGGCCCAGGCCCAGGCCCAGGGCCCAGGCCCAGGCCCAGGGCCCAGGCCCAGGCCCAGGCCCAGGGCCCAGGCCCAGGCCCAGGCCTCAGGCCCAGGCCCAGGGCCCAGGCCCAGGCCCTAGGGCCCAGGCCCAGGCCCAGGCCCAGGCCCAGGCCCAGGCCCAGGCCCAGGGCCCAGGCCCAGGCCCAGGCCCAGGCCTCAGGCCCAGGCCCAGGCCCAGGCCCAGGGCCCAGGCCCAGGCCCAGGCCCAGGCCCAGGCCCAGGCCCAGGCCCAGGCCCAGGGCCCAGGGCCCAGGCCCAGGCCCAGGCCCAGGCCCAGGCCCAGGCCTCAGGGCCCAGGCCCAGGGCCTCAGGCCCAGGCCCAGGCCCAGGCCCAGGCCCAGGCCCAGGCCCAGGCCCAGGGCCCAGGCCTCAGGCCCAGGGCCCAGGCCCAGGGCCCAGGCCCAGGGCCCAGGGCCCAGGCCCAGGCCCAGGGCCCAGGCCCAGGCCCAGGCCCAGGCCCAGGGCCCAGGCCCAGGGCCCAGGCCCAGGCCCAGGCCCAGGCCCTAGGGCCCAGGCCCAGGCCCAGGGCCCAGGCCCAGGCCTCAGGCCCAGGGCCCAGGCCCAGGCCCAGGCCCAGGGCCCAGGCCCAGGGCCCAGGCCCAGGCCCAGGCCTCAGGCCCAGGCCCAGGGCCCAGGCCCAGGCCCAGGCCCAGGCCCAGGGCCCAGGGCCCAGGCCTCAGGCCCAGGCCCAGGCCCAGGCCCAGGCCCAGGGCCCAGGCCCAGGCCCAGGCCCAGGGCCCAGGCCCAGGCCTAGGCCCAGGCCCAGGGCCTCCAGGCCCAGGCCCAGGCCCAGGCCCAGGCCCAGGCCCAGGCCCAGGGCCCAGGCCCAGGCCCAGGCCCAGGCCCAGGCCCAGGCCTCAGGCCCAGGCCCAGGCCCAGGCCCAGGCCCAGGCCCAGGCCCAGGCCCAGGCCCAGGGCCCAGGCCCAGGCCCAGGGCCCAGGCCCAGGCCCAGGCCCAGGCCTCAGGGCCCAGGCCCTAGGCCCAGGCCCAGGCCCAGGCCCAGGCCCAGGCCCAGGCCCAGGCCCAGGCCCAGGCCCAGGCCCAGGCCCTAGGCCCAGGGCCCAGGCCCAGGCCCAGGCCCAGGCCCAGGCCCAGGCCCAGGCCCAGGCCCAGGCCCAGGGCCCAGGCCCAGGGCCCAGGCCCAGGCCCAGGCCCAGGCCCAGGCCCAGGCCTCAGGCCCAGGCCCAGGCCCAGGCCCAGGGCCCAGGCCCAGGCCCAGGCCCAGGGCCCAGGCCTCAGGCCCAGGCCCAGGCCCAGGCCCAGGCCCAGGCCCAGGCCCAGGCCCAGGGCCCAGGCCCAGGCCCAGGGCCCAGGCCCAGGCCCAGGGCCCAGGCCCAGGCCCAGGCCCAGGCCCAGGCCCAGGCCCAGGCCTCAGGCCCAGGCCCAGGCCCAGGCCCAGGCCCAGGCCCAGGCCCAGGCCCAGGCCCAGGCCCAGGCCCAGGGCCCAGGCCCAGGCCTCCAGGCCCAGGCCCAGGCCCAGGCCCAGGCCCAGGCCCAGGCCCAGGCCCAGGCCCAGGCCCAGGCCCAGGCCCAGGGCCCAGGCCCAGGCCCAGGCCCAGGCCCAGGCCCAGGGCCCAGGCCCAGGCCCAGGCCTCAGGCCCAGGCCCAGGGCCCAGGCCCAGGCCTCAGGCCCAGGCCCAGGCCCAGGGCCCAGGCCCAGGCCCAGGCCCAGGCCCAGGCCCAGGCCCAGGGCCCAGGCCCAGGCCCAGGCCCAGGCCTCAGGCCCAGGCCCAGGCCCAGGCCCAGGGCCCAGGCCCAGGCCCAGGGCCCAGGCCCAGGGCCCAGGGCCCAGGCCCAGGCCCAGGCCCAGGCCCAGGGCCCAGGCCCAGGCCCAGGGCCCAGGCCCAGGGCCCAGGCCCAGGCCCAGGCCCAGGGCCCAGGCCCAGGCCCAGGCCCAGGCCCAGGGCCCAGGCCCAGGCCCAGGCCCAGGCCCAGGCCTCAGGGCCCAGGGCCCAGGCCCAGGCCCAGGGCCCAGGGCCCAGGCCCAGGCCCAGGGCCCAGGCCCAGGCCCAGGCCTCAGGGCCCAGGCCCAGGCCCAGGCCCAGGCCCAGGGCCCAGGCCCAGGGCCCAGGCCCTAGGCCCAGGCCCAGGGCCCAGGCCCAGGCCCAGGGCCCAGGCCCAGGCCCAGGCCCAGGGCCCAGGCCCAGGCCCAGGCCCAGGCCCAGGCCCAGGCCCAGGCCCAGGCCTCAGGCCCAGGCCCAGGCCCAGGCCCAGGCCCAGGCCCAGGCCTCAGGCCCAGGGCCCAGGCCCAGGCCCAGGCCTCAGGCCCAGGCCCAGGCCCAGGCCCAGGCCCAGGCCCAGGGCCCAGGCCCAGGCCCAGGCCTCAGGCCCAGGGCCCAGGCCCAGGCCCAGGCCCAGGCCCAGGGCCCAGGCCCAGGCCCAGGCCCAGGCCCAGGCCCAGGCCCAGGCCCAGGGCCCAGGCCCAGGCCCAGGCCCAGGCCCAGGCCCAGGCCCAGGGCCCAGGCCCAGGCCCAGGCCCAGGCCCAGGCCCAGGGCCCAGGCCCAGGGCCCAGGCCCAGGCCTCAGGCCCAGGCCCAGGGCCCAGGCCCAGGCCCAGGCCCAGGGCCCAGGCCCAGGGCCCAGGGCCCAGGCCCAGGCCCAGGCCCAGGGCCCAGGCCCTAGGCCCAGGCCCAGGCCCAGGCCCAGGGCCCAGGCCCAGGCCCAGGCCCAGGCCCAGGCCCAGGGCCCAGGCCTCAGGCCCAGGCCCAGGCCCAGGCCCAGGCCCAGGGCCCAGGCCCAGGCCCAGGCCCAGGCCCAGGGCCCAGGCCCAGGCCCAGGGCCCAGGCCCAGGGCCCAGGCCCAGGCCCAGGCCCTAGGCCCAGGCCCAGGCCCAGGGCCCAGGGCCCAGGCCCAGGCCTCAGGCCCAGGCCCAGGCCCAGGCCCAGGCCCAGGCCCAGGCCCAGGCCCAGGCCCAGGCCCAGGGCCCAGGGCCCAGGCCCAGGGCCCAGGCCCAGGGCCCAGGCCCAGGCCCAGGCCCAGGCCCAGGCCCAGGCCCAGGCCCAGGGCCCAGGCCCAGGCCCAGGGCCCAGGGCCCAGGCCCAGGCCCAGGCCCAGGCCCAGGCCCAGGCCCTAGGCCCAGGCCCAGGCCCAGGCCCAGGCCCAGGCCCAGGCCCAGGCCCAGGCCTCCAGGCCCAGGCCCAGGCCCAGGCCCAGGCCTCAGGGCCCAGGCCCAGGCCCAGGCCCAGGCCCAGGCCCAGGCCCAGGCCCAGGCCCAGGCCCAGGCCCAGGCCCAGGCCTCAGGCCCAGGCCCAGGCCCAGGCCCAGGCCCAGGCCCAGGCCCAGGCCCAGGCCCAGGCCCAGGCCCAGGCCCAGGCCCAGGCCCTAGGGCCCAGGCCCAGGCCCAGGCCCAGGCCCAGGGCCCAGGCCCAGGGCCTCAGGCCCAGGGCCCAGGGCCCAGGCCCTAGGCCCAGGGCCCAGGCCCAGGCCCAGGCCCAGGCCCAGGGCCCAGGCCCAGGCCCAGGCCCAGGCCCAGGGCCCAGGCCCAGGGCCCAGGCCCAGGGCCCAGGCCCAGGCCCAGGCCCAGGCCCAGGGCCCAGGCCCAGGCCCAGGCCCAGGCCCAGGCCCAGGCCCAGGCCCAGGGCCCAGGGCCCAGGCCCAGGCCCAGGCCCAGGCCCAGGCCCAGGCCCAGGGCCCAGGCCCAGGCCCAGGCCTCAGGGCCCTAGGCTCAGGCCCAGGCCTAGGCCCAGGCCCAGGGCCCCAGGGCCCAGGGCCCAGGCCTCAGGCCCAGGCCCAGGGCCCAGGGCCCAGGCCCAGGGCCCAGGCCCAGGCCCAGGCCCAGGCCCAGGGCCCAGGCCCAGGCCCCAGGCCCAGGCCCAGGCCCAGGGCCCAGGCCCAGGCCCAGGGCCCAGGCCTCAGGCCCAGGCCCAGGGCCCAGGGCCCAGGGCCCAGGGCTCCAGGGCCCAGGCCCAGGCCTCAGGCCCAGGCCCAGGCCCAGGCCCAGGCCCAGGCCCAGGGCCCAGGCGCCTCAGGGCCCAGGCCCAGGCCCAGGGCCCAGGGCCCAGGCCCAGGCCCAGGGCTCCAGGCCCAGGCCCAGGCCCAGGCCCAGGGCCCAGGCCCAGGCCCAGGGCCCAGGCCCAGGCCTAGGCCCAGGCCCAGGCCCCAGGCCCAGGCCCAGGGCCCAGGCCCAGGCCCAGGCCCTAGGCCCAGGCCCAGGCCCAGGCCCAGGGCCCAGGCCCAGGCCCTAGGGCCCAGGCCCAGGCCCAGGCCCAGGCCCAGGCCCAGGCCCAGGCCCAGGCCCAGGCCCAGGCCCAGGCCCAGGCCCAGGGCCCAGGCCCAGGCCCAGGCCCAGGGCCTAGGCCCAGGGCCCAGGCCCTAGGCCCAGGCCTCAGGCCCAGGCCCTAGGCCTAGGGCCCAGGCCCAGGCCCAGGCCCAGGCCTCAGGCCCGAGGCCTCGAGGCCCAGGCCCCAGGGCCCAGGCCTAGGGCCCCAGGGCCGAGGCCTAGGCCTCAGGCCTCAGGGCTTCCAGGGCCTCAGGGCTTCCAGGCCTAGGAGCACACGCAACTGAACCAGCTGGGCTGTACCT